>BSQZ01000008.1:3107500-3240000 GCA_033239005.1 Lamellibrachia satsuma | reverse complement strand
AATATTCTTATCGTGACAGTCACCTACGAACTACGAAGTTGTCCCACCTGGAGGATGGGTATTTTTAGTATAGTTAATTTTGTTTGCAAATATCACGGAGGTGATGAAAAAGTAAACGAATCAACGACGGTCTGGTGAGCGGAACCTTAAAACGAAGACCGTGAATCTCCAATAAGCTCTAGTACACAAGTAACACGGACTGACAGACACCTATCAAGAGCTGGACACAGTAGATTAAAATGGCTGAGTTTTTATAAAGTACCAATAATTCGTTCTTATTCTACGTCCACGTGGCTTCTTGAGCGCCTTATTTTGGATAGCGATAGTGTTAAATCTGGCTAAAAACTGATAAGTTATTTAATCTATATTGAACCATAAGACACGAGGATTGGAAAAATGGTATGGAGTGTAGGGGTTACTGTGCGGGGGTCAAACTGTTAGTGTGCTTCCGGTCACGTGTACTCGTGGCCTGTCGTACGTAACCCGTACGTAACGATGGTAGGGTTGGAGCTAGCAGTCACAGTTAACCTTTTTTGCGGTTTGTTATGTGACTACAAAACCGCCAACTATTTATAACTGTGCATATGAATGGCATTTAACGGAAACATTCTTGGGTAGCTAGGCGTTGGTCCAATATCAACGTAATACCCATAATTAATTTTAGTGCATATGTTGTGGTTTACCCGAAAGTCTTACGGATTTTCTTAAATGTGACTGTCCTGCGGGCGTAGACATTACTTACGAGGCTTTTGTTGCTATGGGTCCGCGGGATCATTGGTTGCCAGTAGAACAATCCTTGAGACAAATTCCACGTTTCATGGATTCTATTGTAAACGGCTGATAACGTAACAGAATTGGAGAATATGTTTTTAGAATTTGAGGAGTACCTCACCAATGAGCTGGAGAATCATAATTTATTATTGTTGGAAATAATAATTTATGATAGTTGGAGAATCATTATTTATGATTGTCCACCTCATCGAATCATGAAGTTTTATGACAGTTCATCTTGCAACAGTACATGTTAAAGTCGACCCTGTCGTGTGTACGGGGCAGTGACCGTGAGAGAATGCTTTGCATAATATATGAGAATATGAAATATCATAGGACAACTGCAATTTCATGGTTCTATCCCCGGGGACGCGTTCTCTACGTCCCACTAATGGGCCCATTAAATCACCTCTTTCTTCTGTGTGCAATGCCGAAACGGCGACATAGTGCGATGCATAATTTATTTAGGTTTTTGACTGTACTAATGGAAGCCCCATCGATCCCATACTACGTCACGTACGAGTGGTGCATTGCCAAAAAGTGTTGGATCTTTTGTTCTAAGCATTGTCAATAATTATTCAGGACCTTTGTTGCATTTATTGTTTTACGTAGAACGCCTGAATCATCAGCAGCAGTAGCAGCAACAACAACTCGCAGCAGCAGCAACAACACGCAGCAGCAGCAGCAGCAGCAACACGTAGCAGCAACGCGCAGCAGCAGTAGCAGCAGCAACAACACGCAGCAGCACGCAGCAGCAGCAACACGCAGCAGCAGCAACACGCAGCAACAACAACACGCAGCAGCACGCAGCAGCAACAACAACACGCAACAGCAGCAGCAACAACACGCAGCAGCAGCAGCAGCAGCAGTAGCAGCAGCAACAACACGCAGCAGCAACAACACGCAGCAGCAGCAGCTTCACGCAGCAACAGCCCCGTGAACATTGATCTGAACCTTCAGTGGCTGTATCTGTAGGATCTCGCAAAGATGAGGCAAACTTAGTCACCCAATAGTTTACCATGCTACCAAGGCGCAACAATAGTTTACCATGCTACCATGGCGCAACAATAGTTTACTATGCTACCATGGCGCAACAATAGTTTACCATGCTACCATGGCGCAACAATAGTTTACCATGCTACCATGGTGCAACAATAGTTTACCATGCTACCATGTCGCAACAATAGTTTACCATGCTACCATGGCGCAACAATAGTTTACCATGCTACCATGGCGCAACAATAGTTTACCATGCTACCATGGCGCAACAATAGTTTACCATGCTACCATGGCGCAACAATAGTTTACCATGCTACCATGGCGCAACAATAGTTTACCATGCTACCATGGCGCAACAATAGTTTACCATGCTACAATGGCGCAACAATAGTTTACCATGCTACCATGGCGCAACAATAGTTTACCATGCTACCATGGCGCAACAATAGTTTACCATGCTACCATGGCGCAACAATAGTTTACCATGCTACCATGGCGCAACAATAGTTTACCATGCTACCATGGCGCAACAATAGTTTACCATGCTACAATGGCGCAACAATAGTTTACCATGCTACCATGGCGCAACAATAGTTTACCATGCTACCATGGCGCAACAATAGTTTACCATGCTACCATGGCGCAACAATAGTTTACCATGCTACCATGGCGCAACAATAGTTTACCATGCTACAATGGCGCAACAATAGTTTACCATGCTACCATGGCGCAACAATAGTTTACCATGCTACCATGGCGCAACAGGTAACATACATACGAAACAAATGAAACATTTAAGCGAAGGCGGCATGGCCCAATCCCTCCTAAATACGCTACTCATTTCTCGTAGCGTAAGCGTCAACGAAGGCCATTGTCGTTCTTAGTTTTTTCACAATTCACTTATTCTAACTTTAAAAAGGCAACCCGATGTCACTTACAGATGAACTTTGATGGACTCTGTTATGTTTAATTTCTAAAGCTAGGAAGCTACAACTTCCTGTTGATATCCAGTTAGAACTATTTGATTCCCTTACATGCCCAATCTTGTTACATGCCCAATCTTGTTACATGCCCAATCTTGTTACATGTCCAATCTTGTTACATGCCCAATCTTGTTACATGCCCAATCTTGTTACATGCCCAATCTTGTTACATGCCCAATCTTGTTACATGCCCAATCTTGTTACATGCCCAATATTGTTACATGCCCAATCTTGTTACATGCCCAATCTTGTTACATGCCCAATCTTGTTACATGTCCAATCTTGTTACATGCCCAATCTTGTTACATGCCCAATCTTGTTACATGCCCAATATTGTTACATGCCCAATCTTGTTACATGCCCAATCTTGTTACTTGGATGTGAAAAATGGGGATGTGAAAATATTACGTTAATTGAAAAGCTACATAGGAAATTTTGTAAAATTTTACTTGGGGTAAACAATAGAACACACACTTCCATGGTTTATGGAGAACTTGGGCAATTTCCACTAAATATTAAAATAAACAGTAGATTGTTGAATTTTTGGGGAAACTATTGACGGGAAAGGAATCTAAACTGTCTTGCATTATGTATAAATTATTATATCAATTATATGTTAAAAATATCTTTGAATCCCCCTGGATTACTCATGTTAAATACATTGGCCTATCTAACTTGTGGCTGAATAAAGAAATAGTGAATCTTAAATGGTTTAAAGCAGTTGTCAAATTAAAACTAACTGACCAGTATCATCAGCAGTGGGGTAGTAATATTTGCAATAGCGATGGGTGTATAACCTACAGAATAATTAAACATGATTTTAAAATGGAGAAATATTTGCTAGTTTTTCCACCAAATCTATCTAGTCCTCTGTGTAAATGTCGTATTTGTAATCATTGGTTGCCGATTCAGCAAGGCAGGTATAGTGGAATCGATAGGCTAGAGAGATATTGTACTCTGTGTGATTGTAATGATATTGGGGATTAGTTTAATTATTTGTTTAAGTGTACTTTTTTCAAGAAGCCAGACTTAAGTTTATTTCTAGATATTATTTTGTGGGGCCAAACACTTTAAAAATGGATCAGTTGTTTAATTTGACAAGCCATGCAAAGCTAATTAAATTATGTAAATTCGTACAGGAGATTTTAAATAGTTTTAAGTTGTAAGTTGATCTTCCTTTGATACTTTTGTATTTTGGTAAAACCATTTACCAATGTAATGTATAAGTATTATTGAAGCCTGGATTACATACACTTATAGTCATCTCACATTGTAACAGTATGCAACATTGTAACAGTATGCAACATTGTAACAGTAGGCAACATTGTAACAGTAGGCAACATTGTGATTCTCGTGTAACCTAATAAGGTTTTTGAGAATAAAGTTGAATTGAATTGAATTGTGTAATTCAATGGCTTCTTTGTCCACTTGTCATCTGGGGCATATTGTTTTAGGTGGCAATCCTGTTAAGTCTTGTTAACTTTCGTGCCGACGAATACCTTGTTGCCGGAAATGAGGTATTCGATGAGGTATTTGGTGAGGTACGGTATCACGTGAACGATTTCATAACGGCTGTGAACATTTTTCCATGTTCCCATTCGCGGCGACACGTGATCGAGTACACACCTGGACGAATGACCTTGAATGATTTCAATGACGCAGGTGGAACGTGCTTCTGAGACGTGGGGGCGGTCTTGAATGTGGTAGATCGTTGCGGTAGTTTCACACACCGCCCAAGCGGCTGTAATTATGAGCAACAATTAACCCTGAGCCAAAAACCTGCAACCCTTCCCGCTTCGGTGAGACACGGAATTATCCAAAAGCCTCAAACTGGTAATTAACTTAATTACATTAGCCGAGTGGGAACGAGCTTCCTGTCCGATATTCAGCCGCGCTGTGCTTCGATACGTGTATGGGTTGCCACAAACTATTAATCCATTAATCATGCCGTTAATAATGCAAGTGATGAAGTCTTTATAAAGTATGTAATGAAGCTGTTTTCAGCTCAACAAGAACATACCCTGCGGCTGCCGATGCTTTTCAACTCCTGATTCGCGGTTGGTTTTGTTACGCCGCCTTTTAAGTGTAAACATAACTTACAGGTGACATCGGTAACACGGTTTGTAGGCAATTCCGCCACAACAGGTGTTTGCGGTCGGTGAACTAATCGTTGTTAAGATCTTCGTCGGAGATCAAAAAGCGAGTTATGTTTGTCGGGACAACGGCGGCATGCCAACATTTGCTTTAAAGGCGTTGATCGCGTTTGCGCCATTGGGGTGTTTCTGGCCAGAGACAATAACCCATTCGAACACTTGCCACCTGGACAAAATACCTTTAGAACTTTAAAATCTGGATCTTTCCCCTCCGTGGCAATAAGATGGATACTTATGGTGATATTTTGTGGTTGCTGTGAATACACTTTTTGGGATTTAGGTTGATTTGTAAATGAAGGTTACATAGGCATGGCTGGATAGGTTATACTGGGGAAGAATTATTGTAACATTAATAGCAATTGTTGGAGATAAGGTTTACCGATTGGAACAGTGGCGTGTTTAAGTTCTCGCAAAGGGGGGCCAAAGGATTGGTCACCCACTAGTTCACCAGGCTACCGTGTAGTGGCGCAACAGGTTACATATGAAAAAAAACAGTTTAAGCCAAAAGGGAGCATGGCCCAACCACCCCCCCCCCACAAATATGCCTGCCACTGAATTAGAAGATCGTACCTGGTTACATGGCGTGTGTAAGACTGCAGTTGGGATCATGACAGGTTACAGGGCGTGTGTAAGACTGCAGTTGGGCCATGACAGGTTACAGGGCGTGTGTAAGACTGCAGTTGGGACCATGACAGGTTACAGGGCGTGTGTAAGACTGCAGTTGGGACCATGAGAGGTTACAGGCCGCGTGTAAGACTGCAGTTGGGACCATGACCGGTTACAGGGCGTGTGTAAGACTGCAGTTGGGACCATGACAAGTTATAGGGCGTGTGTAAGACTGCAGTTGGGACCATAACAGGTTACAGGGCGTGTGTAAGACTGCAGTTGGGACCATAACAGGTTACAGGGCGTGTGTAAGACTGCAGTTGGGACCATGACCGGTTACAGGGCGTGTGTAAGACTGCAGTTGGGACCATGACAAGTTACAGGGCGTGTGTAAGACTGCAGTTGGGACCATAACAGGTTACAGGGCGTGTGTAAGACTGCAGTTGGGACCATAACAGGTTACAGGGCGTGTGTAAGACTGCAGTTGGGACCATAACAGGTTACAGGGCGTGTGTAAGACTGCAGTTGGGACCATGACAGGTTACAGGGCGTGTGTAAGACTGCAGTTGGGACCATAACAGGTTACAGGGCGTGTGTAAGACTGCAGTTGGGACCATGACCGGTTACAGGGCGTGTGTAAGACTGCAGTTGGGACCATGACCGGTTACAGGGCGTGTGTAAGACTGCAGTTGGGATCATGACCGGTTACAGGGCGTGTGTAAGACTGCAGTTGGGACCATGACCGGTTACAGGGCGTGTGTAAGACTGCAGTTGGGACCATGACCGGTTACAGGGCGTGTGTAAGACTGCAGTTGGGACCATGACCGGTTACAGGGCGTATGTAAGACTGCAGTTGGGATCATGACCGGTAACAGGGCGTGTGTAAGACTACAGTTGGGATCATGACAGGTTACAGGGCGTGTGTAAGACTGCAGTTGGGACCATGAGAGGTTACAGACCGTGTGTAAGACTGCAGTTGGGACCATGAGAGGTTACAGGCCGTGTGTAAGACTGCAGTTGGGACCATGGCAGGTTACAGGGCGTGTGTAAGATTGCAGTTGGGATCATGACAGGTTACAGGCCGTGTGTAAGACTGCAGTTGGGACCATGAGAGGTTACAGGCCGTGTGTAAGACTGCAGTTGGGACCATAACAGGTTACAGGGCGTGTGTAAGACTGCAGTTGGGACCATAACAGGTTACAGGGCGTGTGTAAGACTGCAGTTGGGACCATGACAGGTTACAGGGCGTGTGTAAGACTGCAGTTGGGACCATAACAGGTTACAGGGCGTGTGTAAGACTGCAGTTGGGACCATGACCGGTTACAGGGCGTGTGTAAGACTGCAGTTGGGATCATGACCGGTTACAGGGCGTGTGTAAGACTGCAGTTGGGATCATGACCGGTTACATGGCGTGTGTAAGACTGCAGTTGGGATCATGACCGGTTACAGGGCGTGTGTAAGACTGCAGTTGGGACCATGACCGGTTACAGGGCGTGTGTAAGACTGCAGTTGGGACCATGACCGGTTACAGGGCGTATGTAAGACTGCAGTTGGGATCATGACCGGTTACAGGGCGTGTGTAAGACTACAGTTGGGATCATGACAGGTTACAGGGCGTGTGTAAGACTGCAGTTGGGACCATGAGAGGTTACAGACCGTGTGTAAGACTGCAGTTGGGACCATGAGAGGTTACAGGCCGTGTGTAAGACTGCAGTTGGGACCATGACCGGTTACAGGGCGTGTGTAAGACTGCAGTTGGGACCATGAGAGGTTACAGGGCGTGTGTAAGACTGCAGTTGGGACCATGACCGGTTACAGGCCGTGTGTAAGACTGCAGTTGGGACCATGAGAGGTTACAGGGCGTGTGTAAGACTGCAGTTGGGACCATGAGAGGTTACAGGGCGTGTGTAAGACTGCAGTTGGGACCATGACCGGTTACAGGGCGTGTGTAAGACTGCAGTTGGGATCATGACAGGTTACAGGCCGTGTGTAAGACTGCAGTTGGGACCATGAGAGGTTACAGGGCGTGTGTAAGACTGCAGTTGGGATCATGACAGGTTACAGGCCGTGTGTAAGACTGCAGTTGGGATCATGACAGGTTACAGGGCGTGTGTAAGACTGCAGTTGGGACCATGACCGGTTACAGGGCGTGTGTAAGACTGCAGTTGGGATCATGACAGGTTACAGGCCGTGTGTAAGACTGCAGTTGGGATCATGACAGGTTACAGGGCGTGTGTAAGACTGCAGTTGGGACCATGAGAGGTTACAAGGCGTGTGTAAGACTGCAGTTGGGACCATGACAGGTTACAGGGCGTGTGTAAGACTGCAGTTGGGACCATGAGAGGTTACAGGGCGTGTGTAAGACTGCAGTTGGGACCATGACCGTAGAGATCTGGAACAAAAGTTACGTGCCTTTGATGTGAGCAGTTTCTGTGGAGAATAGTTTTTACTGTTTGTGCTTGGTTTGAAATGAACTGGTTATTTCTAAGTGATATAATTTGTGTTCATACGCTAAATACATTTTATTATTTTTATTAGTTAGCCCCATATTAGGTAATGTGAGGGAGGGGCATTTGTCTGGAAGGGCTATTGACCTAGGTGTCAAAAATCTTAAGGGGCTATTGTCCAGGTGGCAGATGTCCGAAGGGACGTCGTATTACACAATATGATATGTTTTACGTAACTCTTATTACCTTTAACCACAGGGGCTTCTCACAGACGAAACTAACGGGGGCTCGGGGTAATACCACGGCCCACTTCCTGTTTCCTTTCAGAAATCGCCTCGCTCGGGAACATGCGGGGGAGGCCGTGACCGCGTGACTGGACGAACGTACAGGCCGTGACCGCGTGACTGGACGAACGTACAGGTGAACGTGGTGCGCGGGTGCGTGCCGTCGTGCGCGTGCGAGCTGGTGTGTGGCATTCATCACGCCCGGCAGCCATCGGGGCCTTCCGCTGTGTGCGGTTACCCGCTGCCGTGGCTAAAGTGTCGTCGCGAACCCGATATATTGAATCGGCTATTCTGTTCCACCTGTGTGACTCTGTGGCTTGTTTACAGATAGGGTGTCATCCGGTGGACGGATAGCCCCGCACTCCCTACCAGCCAATTCTGTTCCACCTGTGTGACTCTGTGGCTTGTTTACAGATAGGGTGTCATCCGGTGGACGTATAGCCCCGCACTCCCTACCAGCCAATTCTGTTCCACCTGTGTGACTCTGTGGCTTGTTTACAGATAGGGTGTCATCCGGTGGACGGATAGCCCCGCACTCCCTACCAGCCAATTCTGTTCCACCTGTGTGACTCTGTGGCTTGTTTACAGATAGGGTGTCATCCGGTGGAGGGATAGCCCCGCACTCCCTACCAGCCAATTCCGTTCCACCTGTGTGACTGTGTGGCTTGTTTACAGATAGGGTGTCATCCGGTGGAGGGATAGCCCCGCACTCCCTACCAGCCAATTCTGTTCCACCTGTGTGACTCTGTGGCTTGTTTACAGATAGGGTGTCATCCGGTGGAGGGATAGCCCCGCACTCCCTACCAGCCAATTCTGTTCCACCTGTGTGACTGTGTGGCTTGTTTACAGATAGGGTGTCATCCGGTGGACGGATAGCCCCGCACTCCCTACCAGCCAATTCTGCGGGTTTGTTGGCTGTGCCTACTACACGCCTCAAACATTCGCAGACCGTGCCTTCCTCATTCCGTGTCTGTGCTATGTAAAGGTGTCACACAGTCTCTCCGACAATGTAACACCACTTTTACGACAGCGCCGAAAGTACCTTTATAAAACTGCATACACTAATTAATTGAAGACATTTATCGACAGAGAACTGTGTTGTGAAGCGCTTCGAACAGACCATCAGACTGAAACATCGCTATAAAAGACCATGTTGTTGTTGTTGTTGTTGTTGTTGTTGTTGTTGTTGTTGTTGTTGTTGTTGTTGTTGTTGTTGTTGTTGTTGTTGTTGTTGTTGTTGTTGTTCGGGTAATCTGCGCCGACTTCAGGTGCCAATAAATCGCCTCATGTCAAGAACCGAGGAGTCAAGTTAAATAACTGGGCGGAAGGAGACTCTCCCGCTGGGGTTGAAATAAAGGAAGGAGTGTGTAACTCCCTTCAACAATACGGAAATATTTCAATAAAATGAATGTTTCAAGGGCGACAGTTACAGACGTTCTGTTGCCACTTTTTGTGCTAAATGTGGAATTGGTTAGAAAAAAAAGAAGATTATTGTAAAAAGAAGGAAAGGCAGGAATTATGACAAAATTGACGAAAAGTAGGAGATCTGAAGACTTGACACCTCAGCAAGAGATACTTTCAGTAAAGCTATATGACGCGAGAGGCTATCTCTTCGGGTACAGCTGTATATCACGAGAGGCTCTCTTTCAGTATAGCTGTATGTCACGAGAGGCTCTCTTTCAGTAAAGCTATATGACACGAGAGGTTCTCTTTCAGTATAGCTGTATGTCACGAGAGACTCTCTTTCAGTAAAGCTATATGACACGAGAAGTTCTTTTACAGTACAACTATATGACACTTACAAAATCTCAATTAACGTGACTGTAGAAATGATGCACTGGGCTTGTTTTCTTTTAACGTTTGAATTTCTACAAAACATAATTTATCGCAATATGAACAGAAATTATTGAAAGCAAATTCATTTGCTATGAATATCTGACGTAATCATAATAAAACAACTTGTGCAGCAATATGGTCAGAGAATGCATACCATTTCAAGGTCTCATGAACTTACTTCTCTGTGCTGCAAACAACTGGTGCTAACTTACACACTACCCTCTCAACCAATTCTAAGCCTCCCTTGCCGAAATGCAGAAATCCGCCGTCACCGCCATTGACCTTGACGTCACCGCCATTGACCTTGACGTCAGACATGTACCGATACATCGTTAACTGTGCAACATTTCACATCTCTCTGTCTCGCTGATTGACTGATACACGAAAAACGCCTTCACACGTGTCCTACTCTGAATGATCTGGGTGCATTGCCCTGGGACATTCTCTCTTGTATACCGTTACAACTGCATCGATTACAGCCACAGTTTGATAGGCATAAACGTTGCACCTTTGAAAACGCCTTTTGGGAACTTATCAATCTCACGGGTGATAAAATGTTGTGTGGTATATTTTCTCAGTTCATCCAAACAACGACAATTCTAATTTCACAATACACTATATGCCTGCTATTTTATTAGTAAAATCACACAATTAGCTTTAAATTTAAATGTGTAAACGTTTATACTACATAGTTATCAAAATAAACATCAACAGTAACACAAGTCTCTTTGATATCGGTCCAAGTGTGTCAGTATGACACTCCCACAAGCGACACCCCCCCGCAGAGAACACTGACCCACGATGCCCGACAGCGAGTTGTGGCGACCGAACATGTGTTTGACCGCATCAAACGCCGCCACCGGTGCTGCCACCTGACACGAAGTACACCGGAAGCGCTGCCAGCTCATTCCAGACATGTGACGTGGCTGATAACCTGGGAAATCTGCAAGTGTTGCCCTCACAATCACGTTCGTGATGTCAACACTAAAGTACGTGTGTGGTATTCACTGCATTGCACTCGACGGCGATTTCATGCATCACAAAACACACATGTAGAGTTGGAGCCTAAGAGGAATAAAACGCCCTGCCACCCTATGTAGCTATAAGGCTCGACAATAAGAATGTCGAGATAGACCAGTGGAGCCACCTAGCGTCATGTGCACCTGGTTCTACTACGGCTGCTGCACAAGCAAAACACGCGGCAAGCACATACAAGTGTGCGTTAAAAAGGTCAACACAAATTAATGTACCTAAGATAATCAAATTAAGTAGATTATTCATAAAGCATATATATATATATATATATATATATATATATATATATATATATATATATACACCCAAACGATTTAATTCTCAGCAATCTTACCGAACCCTGGGCGTTTTGCCCCGACTTAATCTATAATTTTATATGCATATCGCTGCGTATGTAATGTACGGAATGACTGTATCATGTTAGAATGGCTGTATCATGTTAGAATGACTGTATCATGTTAGAATGACTGTATCATGTTAGAATAAAAGCAGCCATTTTGTATTTGGGAGACTCCTGCTAAGACTTGGACGCCATTGTAGGGGCCGCCGAGTTTATCTATTTATCTTATTTAATATAGGCGTCGGATGCGGGGGTCTCGTCCCTCCAATATTTTGCGTGTGTGGACTCGAGTATACTTTGTTTCATTATCCACTATCGCGTCTAAAACAGGGTAGTTCACCCTATATTCACCTCTGCGCAGTGGCGTGAGAACAAAGAAAGCAAGGAGCAACAGCAACCGACAGAACTATCACAAGAGTATATATACGTATATATATATATATATATATATATATATATATATATATATATATATATATATATATATATATATATATATATATATATATATATATATATATATATATATATATATATATATATATATATATATATATATATATATACACCACTAAACCAAATGTCAAGAAGCATAGTAAATTAAACGAATCTTACAACAATAAGCGTTATTTCTATTACCATAACGCAATTCCGCGTAGAGTAGCATGGGACATAACGCAAGTTTTGGGGCATAAAGCCCATCCTCTAACTAGTTTCACAGCGCAAAAATAAGAATTTCGAGATCGCCAAATGAAGCCACAAACAGTTCTTCACATTTGGTTAGAATACGGTGGCAGAAAACGAAATTCACGCGATATTTTTTACGTCAAACTTTTGATTGTATAAATTTAAAAAATGGTCACCCTAAAAGTCATTTTGTGGACAGTAACCATAAGAAACTGAGACAACGCGTGGAGTGTCTGCAGTAGACAAATATGTAATCATTAATGTTGTGAATGTTGTGGATGCGAGTGATAAAAGCCAGTAATATACAGATGGTGAAAGTTTAATATCGAACGTGTGGGGTAAAAAGGCCAATATTAGTGGGGGCAAAACGCACAGGGCGGGACGTACTATTATCTGTCAGAGTTGAGTGTGAAAGTGAGTAGACGAGTTGATAAGTTTATAATAAGCATAACGCACAGGGCGGGACGTACTATTATCTGTCAGAGTTGAGTGTGAAAGTGAGTAGACGAGTTGATAAGTTTATAATAAGCATAACGCACAGGGCGGGACGTACTATTATCTGTCAGAGTTGAGTGTGAAAGTGAGTAGACGAGTTGGTAAGTTTATAATAAGCATAACGCACAGGGCGGGACGTTCTATTATCTGTCAGAGTTGAGTGTGAAAGTGAGTAGACGAGTTGGTAAGTTTATAATAAGCATAACGCACAGGGCGGGACGTACTATTATCTGTCAGAGTTGAGTGTGAAAGTGAGTAGACGAGTTGATAAGTTTATAATAAGCATAACGCACAGGGCGGGACGTACTATTATCTGTCAGAGTTGAGTGTGAAAGTGAGTAGACGAGTTGGTAAGTTTATAATAAGCATAACGCACAGGGCGGGACGTTCTATTATCTGTCAGAGTTGAGTGTGAAAGTGAGTAGACGAGTTGGTAAGTTTATAATAAGCATAACGCACAGGGCGGGACGTACTATTATCTGTCAGAGTTGAGTGTGAAAGTGAGTAGACGAGTTGGTAAGTTTATAATAAGCATAACGCACAGGGTGGGACGTACTATTATCTGTCAGAGTTGAGTGTGAAAGTGAGTAGACGAGTTGATAAGTTTATAATAAGCATAACGCACAGGGCGGGACGTACTATTATCTGTCAGAGTTGAGTGTGAAAGTGAGTAGACGAGTTGATAAGTTTATAATAAGCATAACGCACTTGTTGAATTTCAGAGAGAAGGAGCTAATTAATTAAAACTTTCAGGTTCTTAATAAAATTATAACAACAAATACTACTATGATGTGCAGCAAGGTTTCGCTATACCGAAGTGTACCAATAATACCATCACTTTGGTAATGCGAAATAAGTCAACTAATAATTAAATAAGGCTGATTAATGCATAACGCCCACGGGCGGGCGTTTTGCCCCACCCCTGTGATATTGAACATTGAAAATGTCACCACAAAATGTTCAGCTAAGATAATAAACTAGGTGATACATCCAATATATCAGAGATATATCTAAAAGGTTTTCCCATGAGTCGATTTCCCGAAAAAAGTAGGCATATTGCCCCACCCTACTCTATATTGTATCACTAATACATATCATCTGCTTTAATTTTCAGAAAGCTTTCGTAAAAGAGGTTTACTTATCAACTAAGATTCAGGGATAGAGGATAATAAACTGGACCAAACAAGCTGACACAACAAACGAGTAGCAGTAGGTGGGGAGGTTCGCGTCGATTAGTATTCGTCCGCATCCTCTTGTCTCCCAAGACAATGATTTGCGCCACTGAAGTGTCCTCTCCAGGGCGCAAGCCTGGGCGAAGTGTGACGAGATCCTGGGTTATCCAGTCGTCAGCAGCCCATTGTCTGCCTCACTGGGGTAGTCCAGAGAAACACAGAGCTGTCTGCCTCACTGTGGTAGTCCAGAGAAATACAGAGCTGTCTGCCTCACTGGGGTAGTCCAGAGAAATACAGAGCTGTCTGCCTCACTGGGGTAGTCCAGAGAAATACAGAGCTGTCTGCCTCACTGGGGTAGTCCAGAGAAATACAGAGCTGTCTGCCTCACTGGCGTAGTCCAGAGAAATACAGAGCTGTCTGCCTCACTGTGGTAGTCCAGAGAAATACAGAGCTGTCTGCCTCACTGGGGTAGTCCAGAGAAATACAGAGCTGTCTGCCTCACTGGCGTAGTCCAGAGAAATACAGAGCTGTCTGCCTCACTGTGGTAGTCCAGAGAAATACAGAGCTGTCTGCCTCACTGTGGTAGTCCAGGGAAATACAGAGCTGTCTGCCTCACTGTGGTAGTCCAGAGAAATACAGAGCTGTCTGCCTCACTGGGGTAGTCCAGGGAAATACAGAGCTGTCTGCCTCACTGGGGTAGTCCAGAGAAATACAGAGCTGTCTGCCTCACTGGGGTAGTCCAGAGAAATACAGAGCTGTCTGCCTCACTGGGGTAGTCCAGAGAAATACAGAGCTGTCTGCCTCACTGGGGTAGTCCAGAGAAATACAGAGCTGTCTGCCTCACTGGGGTAGTCCAGAGAAATACAGAGCTGTCTGCCTCACTGTGGTAGTCCAGAGAAATACAGAGCTGTCTGCCTCACTGGGGTAGTCCAGGGAAATACAGAGCTGTCTGCCTCACTGGGGTAGTCCAGAGAAATACAGAGCTGTCTGCCTCACTGTGGTAGTCCAGAGAAATACAGAGCTGTCTGCCTCACTGGGGTAGTCCAGAGAAATACAGAGCTGTCTGCCTCACTGTGGTAGTCCAGAGAAATACAGAGCTGTCTGCCTCACTGGGGTAGTCCAGAGAAATACAGAGCTGTCTGCCTCACTGTGGTAGTCCAGAGAAATACAGAGCTGTCTGCCTCACTGTGGTAGTCCAGAGAAATACAGAGCTGTCTGCCTCACTGTGGTAGTCCAGATAAATACAGAGCTGTCTGCCTCACTGTGGTAGTCCAGAGAAATACAGAGCTGTCTGCCTCACTGGGATAATCCAGAGAAATACAGAGCTGTCTGCCTCACTGTGGTAGTCCAGAGAAATACGGAGTTGTCTGCCTCACTGGGGTAGTCCAGAGAAATACAGAGCTGTCTGCCTCACTGTCGTAGTCCAGAGAAATACGGAGCTGTCTGCCTCACTGGCGTAGTCCAGAGAAATACGGAGCTGTCTGCCTCACTGGGGTAGTCCAGATAAATACAGAGCTGTCTGCCTCACTGGGGTAGTCCAGATAAATACAGAGCTGTCTGCCTCACTGGAGTAGTCCAGAGAAATACAGAGCTGTCTGCCTCACCGGGGTAGTCCAGAGAAATACAGAGCTGTCTGCCTCACTGGGGTAGTCCAGAGAAATACAGAGTTGTACGTTCGACACCAGCTCGACTGCAGCAGCTGACTGAAGGATCGCAATGTTGACACCTGACCGCCTACTTGACTAACAGTCAGACCTAAGCCCTATATTAGTCGTAATATAATATATAAATTATGTGGAAGATGATGTATTGAAATTGGCCGACGGCACATCTATGTTTAGAAAGGTTAGACTTAAAGACATGGTGATAAACGAAGTGTATAAGATGATCTAGATTCTAGATATATTATTTAAATGACATGAATAATGGCAGATGACATTAGATTTTGGGAGGCGCACACGCTTACTCGCAAGGCATGACTACGTGGAAGCGGTATACAACAAGTCGTCTTAACACCAGGTGGTTCATCATGCAGGGTAACCAAATACAACCCCCTCAAACACCCCCCGCAGACAAAACCCATCAGTTCAAAACCTCAGTACTTGCACCAACAGCCCGAGTAGGTTCCGTGTTTGACGTATGTGTGGATGTTTGCGTGTATGTGTAATACAGAAAACAGCAGAACATAAACAGTGATGTTTAATTCACACAGCTTCCTGTATGGCGTTGAGCCTTTGTCGGGTTCAATCACAGAGTTATTCAAACGAACTGAGGAAGATCACTCGGCATAAAATTCCAATTAGAGAACAGTGACACACATAATTACTTTAAAAAAAACTGTTTGTCTGAAATATTTCACCATAGCTGTGAAGTTCAACGCAAGGAATTCATATAATTAACTGTTGTCTCATTCTAATCATGAAAGGATAAATGAAGCCTTTGTGTAGAGATCATACATTGTTCGATTCAAAACAATAGTTTGTTGTTTGAAAATAAATACTAAAATGCAAATTAACAAATTTAATAACACAAAAGTCTGAAACAAATGGCACACATTATCAACTTGTTTTAAACACACAGAGGCTGCTGGGATGGATATGGATTTATATTCAAATGAGGAAGTTTTGTGTTGTGTATGCGGGGTTTGTGTTGCGTATGCGGGGTTTGTGTTGCGTATGCGGGGTTTGTGTTGTGTATGCGGGGTTTGTGTTGTGTATGTGGGGTTTGTGTTGTGTATGCGGGGTTTGTGTTGTGTATGCGGGGTTTGTGTTGTGTATGCGGGGTTTGTGTTGTGTATGCGGGGTTTGTGTTGTGTATGTGGGGTTTGTGTTGTGTATGCGGGGTTTGTGTTGTGTATGCGGGGTTTGTCTTGAGGCTTCGACAGTGTCGCTGTTGGCAAACTTGCGATGTACACATCAGTTCGCAGGCTGGGCTGAACCTGCTGACGAACTACAGGCTTCACGGACCATGGTTAGACGTGTGGCCTATGGCAGTCGCTATAGTGCCTGGATTGTCGTTTCGATGGTCGCTATGCCGGACTATTCAGCACTGGGTGCTAACCTGAATTTCAACACATATAGTCTGTCTGGGTTACGTTTAGGGAACTAAAACCCATTGACACCTTAACTTAGTTTAGTGGAATTACTTTTCAGTCACATCGTAAATCGAGCAACTGACTATTTATTGTCAATGGCCAACATTCGCGATCGGTGATTTCAACGACACCGGCTTCCATGTGCAGCTGCAATAGTGGCGCCTGACGTGCTGCCTAACGGGGCGGGGCGTCTGACTTCTCGTTACGCATTACATTTACACGGTTCTACAAGGTGTAACGGTGAAGACTACACATACAGTATACTATAGCGCCTGCGGCCTTTCGTCCGTGGCGCTTCAGCTAAATTGTTGGTTGCGCTTCGAGTTAAACAAGGTTTGCCTGTAGGTAATCGCACATCGACACTGCCCAATTAGGTTCGAGTTATGTCAGGTTTCGAGTTAAATCAGAGTTATGTGTGATATTTAACTTTGCAGTAGTATGGAAGCTGACGGGGCCGGGCTCACAGTTAGAGATGTGATGGCTATTCCAGTTATCCAAGTTTGTCTTAATACAGTACGCACGCACGTACGAACGCACGCACACATTTTTGTTCACTGATAAATTGTACATTTTGTGTACGATGTGTCGCTCCGTAATGTCTGACCGGACTCATTTCTGTGCGTTGCGTAACACTTGCAACAACATCCTTGAATGAATTTAAGGGTTCAATAAAAAACAATGAATTGTTGACATATTTTATACGTTCTTTACGTGTTTACTGAATGGCGCTAGATAAGGCTCGCCTAAACACCCCCCCCCCACCCCCCACCCCGTACAACGCCCGCCAAGTTCCAACTATTCCCGCGCTGCGTAATTGCATTACAAAAAATCCCTCATAAACGATACGGTAGGATCCGCTACAACGCCATTAAAAACTCATCTTCGTTGGTGATTCGTTCATCCGTCAATTACCCACCCCCGCGTCATTCAATAAAACTGCCGCGTCACGTTGTGCTTAGAAATCGTACCGCAAAAAGGTATGTTTTGACGACGCCGCGCAACTAAAAACTTCGAGGAAACACTCCCATATATCTGGGGTGTTTACTACGGACCACATCGACAATCCGCCGGGGGGTCGAACCGGAAGGCGCTCGCGGTCTGGCCGTCGCGTCCTCGGTGGGCCAGTGACAGGTCAACTCCAAAGTTTCGTCCTCTATCTTTCGTCCTCAACGAAAAGTGGACCGTGGTACAGTGTGTGAAATACAGTTAGTTCTCGAGTTGGATTCTTCCAAAGCCCCTACACCAAACCAAACAATGAATAACTTATAACTAAATGTTTAATTGAGAAATTTCTTTTAAAACTTCGATAATTTCCAGGTCTAGCCCGGGTTATCAGCTTCGATAGAACACAACTTCATTCTTACCTACCAACGTAAGTCGTGTGTGACCTTTCCACTCTGTACTCCCGTCCATGACTTGTGGTGTTGTGGCTGCACTACTCTCGCCGAACACACTAAAAAGATCTTAATATTTTATAGGAGCACACCAATCAAGTGCCACCAAAGCGGCTTGTTTTTAGGTTAAATGCCAGCCTCAAGAGGGTCATTCGGAAATTCAATGTTGACATAATCTGAATAGTTCACGGGCCGATCAAAACAGCAAACAACAACACGTCGATTATAATCTACAAACTATTCTTTATGATTACGTCTAAAGCTGTGATGACGATTACATTTATCTATATGGCACACATCTATGCTATAGCCAACATTCACACCAACACATACTTACCCAATTAACACCAACACATTCTTACCACCACTAACACCAACACCTACTGACATCACAAACACCAACACCTACTTACCCCAAGTAACACAAACGTCTACTTACCCGCGTTAACACCAAAACATACTTACCCCCACTAGCACCACCGTCTACTTAACCCCATTAACACTACCGTCTACTTAACCCCCGTTAACACCACCGTCTACTTAACACCATTAACACCACCGTCTACTTAACCCCATTAACACAAACGTCAACATACCCTCACTAACACCAACACCAACTTACACCCACTATCACCAACATTTACATACCCTCACTAACACCAACATTTACTTACCCTCACTAACACCAACATCTATTTACCCCACTAACACCAACATCTATTACCCCCACTAACACCAACGTCTACATACCCCAATAACACCAACATTTACTTACCCCCACTAACACCAACATCTACTTACCCCCACTAACACCAACATCTACTTTCCTCCACTAACACCAACATCTACTTACCCCCACTAACACCAACATCTACTTACCCCCACTAACACCAACATCTACTTTCCTCCACTAACACCAACATCTACTTACCCCCACTAACACCAACATCTACTTTCCTCCACTAACACCAACATCTACTTACCCCCACTAACACCAACATCTACTTACCCCCACTAACACCAACATCTACTTTCCTCCACTAACACCAACATCTACTTACCCCCACTAACACCAACATCTACTTTCCTCCACTAACACCAACATCTACTTACCCCCACTAACACCAACATCTACATACCCCACTAACACCAACATCTACATACCCCACTAACACCAACATCTACTTACCCCCACTAACACCAACATCTACTTTCCTCCACTAACACCAACATCTACTTACCCCCACTAACACCAACATCTACTTACCCCCACTAACACCAATATCTACTTACTAGCACCAACATCTACTTACCCCCACTAACACCAACATCTACTTACCCCCCCCCACACACACTCCCTAGCATAACATTATAGAAATGATTCAAATGAAGATGTTGTAACATAAAAGTTTATTCAATCTGGAAACAAAAAATGTTGCTCGCCACCGAAATGCCTGTCAAATTGCGGTCTCAGAACAGCACGTGACGTATTTCGACGGGCGTCGCAGATGGTATTAAACGACAATCTTTTACAATCGAGTTGCAAGTAGTGTTTTAATTTTTTTCCGACTGAAGAGAGAACTAGTTATCTCTGCTTAACTAAGTCGTATTGACTCTGTGTGAAGGCAGCATTAGAATGATCCAGACGCTTCGTTCGCCCCTGGAACTAGTCTACATTCACCATATCACGATCTTGCCAAGCCACGAAACCCTTGTAAAGCGCTGGCTCTTTGAAATGTGAAGATCGTTTTGCAACAAGACCGGACCGCGTGATTGTTTCAAGGGCTCAAATCGCACGATTTATTACAAGTTATTACAAGCGCTATCAACGAGCCGTCCGTCGACCATTGAGCGAAACACAGCAGGTTGAGCTGATCAAGACCATTCATCGCGCGTCAACACAACAATGCTTCTCAGCCGTCATTTCTGCTCGGTTCGTCTCCAGCCGCGGCGGTTCACTGAACGAGAACGCAGGATGAAAGAAAACCTACGGGGATACGTTAAACTTACATTCTTTACCGACTCCGATGAGAAAAAACGTTACGCGTCTACGTGCGCAAAATGGTGGCAAGAAGAATCGCGCATGCGTACTAATCCGCTTCCGGCGCCCCGGGGTGATGACCCGCGACGCTAAACAATCGTGGCTTGCCACAAGTTGGCATCGGTCTCTTTATTGAACGAAACGGATCATTTAATTTTTTGTCGTTCGCGGCCGCTGTGAGTAGTTGGTGCCTGGAGCGTGTCGTTTACACATGTTTGCCAGAAGACAGCGAATGCTGCAATTTATTAATTTCTCGTTCGCGAAGCGAATACGACCATGTTTATCATCATCACAATTACTTACTTTACTTAACCTCTTATTGCCCCTGTGTGGCACACAAGGCTCGCACAACAACTCACGAGTTCCCTCTATATTGGGCTCTCCATGCCACTGCGTCCACGTCAGCCCAGTAGCCTTCAGTTCCCTCTGTCTTGGGCTCTCCTTGTCGCTGTGTCCCATGTCAGCCCAGTAGCCTTCAGTTCCCTCTGTCTTGGGCTCTCCTTGTCGCTGTGTCCCATGTCAGCCCAGTAGCCTTCAGTTCCCTCTGTCTTGGGCTCTCCTTGTCGCTGTGTCCCATGTCAGCCCAGTAGCCTTCAGTTCCCTCTGTCTTGGGCTCTCCTTGTCGCTGTGTCCCATGTCAGCCCAGTAGCCTTCAGATCCCTCTGTCTTGGGCTCTCCTTGTCGCTGTGTCCCACGTCAGCCCAGTAGCCTTCAGTTCCCTCTGTCTTGGGCTCTCCTTGTCGCTGTGTCCCACGTCAGCCTTCAGTTCCCTCTGTCTTGGGCTCTCCTTGTCGCTGTGTCCCACGTCAGCCTTCAGTTCCCTCTGTCTTGGGCTCTCCTTGTCGCTGTGTCCCACGTCAGCCCAGCAGCCTTCAGTTCCCTCTGTCTTGGGCTCTCCTTGTCGCTGTGTCCCACGTCAGCCTTCAGTTCCCTCTGTCTTGGGCTCTCCTTGTCGCTGTGTCCCATGTCAGCCCAGTAGCCTTCAGTTCCCTCTGTCTTGGGCTCTCCTTGTCGCTGTGTCCCATGTCAGCCCAGTAGCCTTCAGTTCCCTCTGTCTTGGGCTCTGCTTGTCGCTGTGTCCCACGTCAGCCCAACAGCCTTCAGTTCCCTCTGTCTTGGGCTCTCCTTGTCGCTGTGTCCCTTGTTAGCACAGTAGCCTTCAGTTCCCTCTGTCTTTGGAGGGGATTGAACGGAAGAGTTATTCTGCAGCAGTGGTAGAGGGAGTGAGGAAGAGAGCGAGGGTGTTTGTGGGGGATTCGATAGTTAGGAAGACCGACAGAGTCTTAAACAAGGGAGATGATGTGGTGGTCTGCTTGCCTGGAGCCAAAATAGAGGCGATAACTGAGAGGGTAAAAAACATCGTAGGCTCGGGTAAGGGTGGATCTGTTTTAGTACACGTAGGGACAAATAACGTAGACAGGGAGGGTACAACTGCCATAGTTAGGAAATATAGGCAGTTGGTCAGAACACTAAAACAGACGCGGGTTGAGCAGGTAATACTGTCAGGGATTTTACCTGTAATGGGCAGGAGGGGTCACAAATATCGAAATTGTCGGGGGATGGCAATTAACATGTTAGTCCAGAAGCTATGTAGGGAAGAGGAAGTGGGATTTGTGGATTTATGGGGAAGTTTTGTTGGGAGGGCTGATATGTACATGAAGGATGGGCTTCATTTAAGTGGAAAGGGGGCGGCAGTATTCGCGGACAAACTTTCAGCAGCAGTAGATAGTGACTTGGGTACAATGACAAATATTTTTGGAAGTAAACATTCTTTAAACTTATTAACAGTGCAGGGGGGTTACATAGAGGTGTCTCAAGCAGAACAAGAGGCCACTAGCACAGATAAACCAATATCAAATCATCCGAAAAACATCTCTGAAAAAGGTTATAGATGCGTATGTTTAAATGCAAGGAGCATAGTAAATAAGAAAAACGAATTAAACATTATGGTAGAAGATATTGACCCTCACACAATTGGTATAACTGAATCATGGTCTAACATAGATATAACAGATGCTGAATTAGGACTGACAGGATATGTAATGTTTAGGAAAGATTGAATAGGAAGAAGGGGCGGGGGAGTTATTTTATATGTTAAAGAATCTATTCAGGCTTATGAAATAAAACTAGAAAGGGAAGCAGATTGCGATGAAGCTGTTTGGTGCAAAATTGTTTCAGGAAATTCAAAATTAACTATTGGATTAGTTTACCGAAGTCCAAACATAAACGAAGAGGACAACACAAAAATAAACAACGCTATAAAGGAAATTAGTAAAAGGGAATGTATCATAATGGGAGATTTTAACCATGGACACATACAATGGAATTCTCTAGAGAGCACAGGGATTGAGGACCAACAATTTCTATTTTTAATCCAGGATAGCTTTCTCACTCAGCACGTACTAGAACCAACCAGGGGAGAAAATGTATTAGATATAGTTTTGTCATCACAAAAAGAATTAGTGGACAATGTAAAAATATTTGAACCATTGGGTAATAGTGACCATAATCAAATACATTTTGACATCAATGTAAAATCTGAAAGTAAAAATAAGAAAACGTACAAGAGAAACTTCCACAAAGGTAACTACAAAGATATGAGAAAATACTTAGCAAAGCTAGATTGGAATAACATGCTGATGAATAAGACCGCAATTGAATGTTGGAATATTCTAAAATATGAAATTGAGAGTATCATCGATAAATTTGTTCCCTTCCAAAAACAAGGAAAACGGTGTAGAAAGAAACACTTGTCAAAAGAGGCAATTAGAAAAATAATGCTAAAACAAACTATGTGGAGGGTTTATAGGCGTACCAGAAAGGAAGAAGACTATGCAAAATACAAAGAGGCACTTAATGCAGCTACAACTGAAATCAGACAGTCTAAAAGAAGCTATGAGCAAAAACTAGCATGTAACATATAAAATGACAGCAAGAGTTTTTATGCATATGTCAGGAGTAAACAAAACGTACAAGACAAGGTTGGACCTCTAGAAGACAGTGCTGGAAATATAATATCACAGGGGTTTTTAATGGCGGAAGACCTAAATGGTTACTTCAGTTCAGTGTTTACCAAAGAAGATATTAGTTCATTACCAGTTGCTGATGCTAAATTTCAGGGGGCTAAATCTGACTATTTAGGTCCGTTAGTTGTAACTCCAGAATTGGTAGCTAAGAAAATAAAGGCAATGAAGGATAATAAATCACCGCGAGTGGATGGGATTCCTCCAAAATTACTAATCGAAACAGTAGAACAAATCAGTATACCACTTGCAAGAGTATTCAACTTGTCATTAAAAGAGGGAGTTGTTCCGTTTGAATGGAAAGAAGCAAACATCATACCATTATTTAAAAAGGGTTCGAGAAATAAGTCAGAGAATTACAGACCAGTTAGTTTAACGTCAGTGATTTGTAAATTATTAGAAAGGTTAATTAAAGACCATATGGGGGACTTCCTCGTTAAGCACACATTATTAAATTCATCTCAACATGGATTCCTTAAAGCGAGGTCATGCTTAACAAATATATTATGTTTTTTGGAAGAAATCACTAGGTGGATAGACGTGGGATCGCCAGTAGATATTATCTACTTAGATTTTCAGAAAGCTTTTGACAAAGTGCCACATCAAAGATTACTACTTAAATTAAAAGCCCATGGTATCGGGGATAGCATAACTGACTGGATAGAACAATGGCTGACTGACAGAAGACAACGAGTTGTAGTAGATGGAGAAGTTTCAAATTGGAAATCGGTTTTGAGTGGGGTACCTCAAGGATCAGTATTAGGACCTATATTATTCTTAATTTATATCAATGACTTGGACGACAGTATAACAAGTAATGTACTGAAATTTGCGGATGACACAAAACTGTTTAGAAAGGTTAATACTGATGGTGATAAACAACATTTACAAAACGATCTAGACAGATTAGTGAAATGGTCTGAGAAATGGCAGATGCTGTTCAATTTTGGGAAATGTAAATGCCTACATACAGGACATCGGAACTTGAATGTAAACTATAAAATGGGAGATACTGTTCTGGGTACTACTGTAAAAGAAAACGACTTAGGAGTTACAATAAGCGCTGATATGAAAGTTTCAGAGCAGTGTGGTATTGCAGCTTCAAAGGGTAATCAAATTCTTGGATTGATTAGAAGAAACATAACACACAAGGGAAAAAAGTTAATTATACCTCTTTATAAAGCAATAGTTAGACCTCATTTAGAATACTGTATACAAGCATGGAGACCATATCGTAAGAAGGATATAGATACGCTTGACCGCATACAAAGGAGAGCAACTAAAATGATTCCAGAACTTAGAGACCTTAGTTATGAAGAACGCCTGAAAGAATGTGGTTTAACAACTCTAGAGACAAGGATGTTAAGAGGAGATCAGATTGAAGTTTTTAAGATATTGAATGGGTATGAAAATATTGATAGAAATATGTTTTTCTCACTCAAGAAGGATAGCAGAACTAGAGGACATGAGGTAAAATTAGTAAAGGATCAATGTAGATTGGACATCAGGAAGCTCTCGTTCTCACAGAGGACAATAAATGAATGGAATAAACTGTCTACAGATTGTGTAACTGCTAGCAGCGTTAATATGTTTAAAAATAAGGTTGACATATATCTCAGGAGGGCGGGTTATAAGTAAATGAACATTGTTGGACTCTCTCCTTGTCCACTTGCCATCTGGGCCTTTGGCTTGGATGGCAAATCTTGTTAAATCTTGTCTTGGGCTCTCCTTGTCGCTGTGTCCCTTGTTAGCCCAGCAGCCTTCAGTTCCCTCTGTCTTGGGCTCTCCTTGTCGCTTTGTCCTTTGTTAGCCCAGCAGCCTTCAGTTCCCTCTGTCTTGGGCTCTCCTTGTCGCTGTGTCCTTTGTTAGCCCAGCCGCCTTCAGTTCCCTCTGTCTTGGGCTCTCCTTGTCGCTGTGTCCCTTGTTAGCCCAGCATCCTTCAGTTCCCTCTGTCTTGGGCTCTCCTTGTCGCTGTGTCCCACGTCAGCCCAGTAGCCTTCAGTTCCCTCTGTCTTGGACTCTCCTTGTCGCTGTGTCCCTTGTTAGCCCAGCAGCCTTCAGTTCCCTTAACTAATTTAGTTAACTTTCTAATTTGTTTTAATATGTACATGTTTGTGGATCTTGATTCCGAATAAAGATGGTTAATAATAATAATACTGATAATGTAGGCGTTGTTGTACACGTTCGTAATATTATCAGTATTATTATTATTAAACGAGCGTGTACAACTTAGGCCTACATTATGAGCGTGTACAACTTAGGCCTACATTACGAGCGTGTACAACTTAGGCCTACAAGCGGCAATTTTACTTTAATCAGCTGTATACCGGTCGTCGATGGTCGGATGGATATCATGACAGGCATTTCCTTGAATTGCTCTTTGGCGATGGGCTGGTTCCTAGAATCATGACCTACCCCGCCGTTAAGATACGACTCGCAATTTCTTATTTTAATACATAATATAATATGTATAAATATAATATGTTTTAATGCATGTTGTCTCTCTGTCTCGCTGTCCTCTCTCTCTCTCTCTCTCTCTCTCTCTCTCTCTCTCTCTCTCTCTCTCTCTCTCATTCTCTCTCTCTCTCATTCTCTCTCTCTCTCTCATTCTCTCTCTCATTCTCTCTCCCCCTCTCTCTCTCATTCTCTCTCTCTCATTCTCTCTCTCTCTCTCTCTCTCTCTCTCTCTTTCTCTCTCTCTCTCTCTCTCTCTCTCTGTATGTCTGTCTGTCTGTCTGTCTGTCTCTCTCTCTCTCTCTGTCTGTTTGTCTGTCTGTCTCGCTGTCTCTCTCTCTCTCTCTCTCTCTCTCTCTCTCTCTCTCTCTCTCTCTCTCTCTCTCTCTCTCTCGCTCTCTCTTGTTCCAAGTTCTTACCACTAGATTTGACAAGATTGAATAAGATTGTCACCCAAAGCGACAAGCTCTATGTGGCAAGTGGACAAGGAAACCATTGGCTTGTCGAGAATCCAACTGTGTTATTTATGAAAAGCCCTTATCAGAGATCTGTCAATTTTATCTGTCAATTTTATTTTAGAGCATATTCAGTACATGATTTGTTCCATTTATTTATTGCCCTCTGGGATAATGCATGTAGGTACACATAGGACAATTAGTTACTTCCCCCCTGCAGTCTTTAATAGTGCATGCATCGAAAGCAGCGGAAAGGTAATTGTTTACTGACGTCAGACGGGCCGATAACATATCGAACAATGTCACTGCAATTAGACCTGAATGCGGAAATTTTGGCGAATGGATCACGCCACGCAGTCTATGCCCGTTATGTTTAGTGGAGTGGAGTAGTCCCGACTACTGCAGCGAGTTTTCTGACTATTACAATTAGGCCTATAGGCTAAATGACTGATTTTACTTTATAAAACGGTTAAGGTTGATCTCCAACGACAGTGTTCACATTTTTCCACATTTTTGTTTGCTGAGAAAAAGTGGCAAATGCATTAGAAAAACCTACTACTGGCAAGTTAGAAGGCGCACAATTTTTATGAAACATGCACACTGCAGTTGGATGTGCAGCTACATGTTGGTACCGCGTTACTGCTTAATGTCTAAGATCCTGACTACATCCTCAAAATAAAAGACAAGACAAGGACACAATTACAGAGCTGACTGCGACCAGTTATACATATTCAATCGCAATTTGTTTTTCGCTATATTTGTGTTTGCCTAACTGGCTCCGATGTTAACCTGAAACTGTATTACTAAGTACCTGTTTGTACTTGTTTCGTTTGGTACATGTTGTATGTACGTATATATATATTACATATACATGTTTCGGAAAAATAAAATCACACACAGCTGATTAGGAGAACAAACCATAAAACCAAACAAGAGTTTGAATTGAATTGGAGTTTCTTCAAGGCGTCGAGTCCAATAGTTGTCTTAATTATTAAAATTAGCACTTTCAACACGTGACTGGTCACCCGATCAAGTCTACGCAAGTACAGTTGCACTGCTGTCCTTGGCGTCATGCCACATCATGAAGTGAGCTAATCCACCAATTACTAACATCTACAGAAAATGTCAAAAACGCTCAAGTTCAAACAATTTAGGCAAGCACACAAATTTACCTTTGTAAAATAAAAAATAACGCCTTTGCACGTGTGAGACAGTGGATAAGTAGTTCATTTATATCATAAAACAATGTTGTGATAATTCCCATAGGACGTCGTCTCGTTTTCAGCAACTTGTTGTCAACAACTGTAGTGTTACGTAAATAAGATTCGACACATATTGTGAACAATATCAGTCTGCTGGATTACACACGACCTAGTTATTTGCCGTTCGCGTTGCAAACAAAGCCAATGTTATAATATTCTGTTGTAAATAGGCGCTGTCGTATTGTTCTCGTTGGCAACACCGCGCTGTCTGTTTGTCTGTAATCAATGAGAAGCATTGCCACTGTGTAGCACTGCCGAGAAATACCGTTATTTAAGTACATTTTGTGATGTTGTATAACAAAGGCAAACGATTAAACTTGTTTTTTCGGTCCATGCTCTAGAAGGCAAGTAGAACAAACATTACGAGGACGTTACATTCGTCAGTTAAAGTGTTTCAATGAGGTACAAAAACAAAGTGACCACGTGTTTTATTATTCCTGCAAAACAATTGTTTTAAAATCGTCACTCTTTAAAGAAACATGTCTATTTTCGCCTACGAATACGGGTAAACAACATATTGGCAAGTATGCCACAAATGTTGTAAATAGCCTAATTGTTTACGATAAGCCCGGCTTTCATGAAGCATAGTAGGGCATATTGCGTAAGGCAGTTTACACAATGGTATCACCGCTCCGTCGGTCAAGATCATCTCGCCGTTATTTACTGTAGTAGGCCAAGGTTATTGGCAACTCGTCCTATCGGCAACCGGCCAATGTGACGACAACATGTGACCCCATCAGGCGACCACAACCCATAAAACAGTCATTATCATGACATTTCTATAAGAAATACTGCAACCTTGATATTGTTGATTAAATTACATTACTCACAAACAACAATGATTCTTTGCGCTTAATTTCAGTTACTTTTGCCCAAAGGAATTGACAAAAAAACAGCACGCGGAGGTTCCGCGTGCAGTGATGTTATGTCTGGCCCAAGGATTGCCTATGGTATGATTTAGTGTCGATGAAGACGTGTGACACGAGGATGATTCCCCGTGCAGTGATGCAGATGACACAAAAGTATTCAGAAAGGTTACAAATGATACAGATAAACAAAGTTTACAGGATGATATAGATAAATTTGTTAAATGGTCAGAAAATTGGCAAATGTTATTAAATTTTGGGAAGTGTAAATGTATACACATAGGACATGGAAATATGGACGAGGAATATAAAATGGGGGATGCTGTACTAGGTAGAACCACACAAGAAAAGGACTTAGGAGTAACATTTAGTGCTGACATGAAAGTTTCAGAGTAATGTGGGATTGCTGCTTCAAAAGGAAATCAAATTCTAGGGCTAATTAGGAGAACTATCATGTATAAGGAGAAACAGCTAATTGTACCACTGTACAAAGCAATAGTTAGACCACATTTTGAATATTGTATTCAAGCATGGAGGCCATATCGTAAAAAGGACATAGACAAGCTAGAAAGAATACAACGAAGAGCAACCAAAATTATTCCAGAATTGAGAGACCTTAGTTACGAAAGTCACTTATTACAATGTGGTTTGAGAACACTAGAGACCAGGAGACTAAGAGGAGACCAAATAGAACTGTTTAAAATAGTGAATGGTTATGAGGAGGTTGACAGGAATATGTTCTTCAAACTTAAAGAA
Organism: Lamellibrachia satsuma; assembly: GCA_033239005.1. NCBI lineage: Eukaryota > Metazoa > Annelida > Polychaeta > Sabellida > Siboglinidae > Lamellibrachia > Lamellibrachia satsuma. The sequence continues at coordinate 3,210,847 of BSQZ01000008.1, read as the reverse complement.
GGCAGTAGAACCAGAGGACACAAAGCAGCATTAGTTAAGGAGCAGTATAGATTGGACATGAGAAAGTACTCTTTCTCACAGAGGGTGATAAATGAATGGCACAAACTGTCAAATGATTGTGTTATTGCTAGTAGTGTGAATATGTTTAAAAATAGAATTGACAGATATTTGATAAGGGTGGGCTACACATAGATGAGAAAATTGTCGGACTCTCGATAAGCCAATGGCTTCCTTGTCCACTTGCCATCTGGAACTTGTTGTTTGTTTAAATCTAGTTAAATCTTGTATCGGCTACGTTTCAAAAACACAGCCCTAAAACTCATTTTAAACTTCTGTTGTACAATATCGTCGTAAACAGCGGGAAAGTCATGACCCGTTGTTTCAGAATAACAAGAACGACAAAGTCCACCTATGTATACATACAGAGAGCAAGACAGAGAGAGCAAGATATGTATATAATTATATTATATATATATATATATATATATATATATATATATATATATATATATATATATATATATATATATATATATATATATATATATATATATATATATATATATATATATATATATATATATATATATATATATATATATATATATATATATATATATATATATATATATATATATATATATAGGTGTGGAGGGGAGAGAAAGGGGGAGATAGAGTTTCTGTTTACTGAAGTGCGCTGACGCGGCAGGTAACATCACAAACCATGAAGATGACCTCACCGCCGAGTCACGATTGCCCCAATACGCTGCTTCAGCGGCTCGGTCACGAGACGGCAGTCACGTCCCAACTGAATTCCCATTCATTACTAATCGCTGTTTGGTGGCTTGGCGCTCGATTAGGACTGACGCGTAATTGGGAGTGACGCGCGGCCCGTGTAGCCCAGTGTTTTCTTCCCGACTTGTAGCACTCTCAGGGAAAACACCGCCAACACACGTGGCGACACCTGATGGATACAATCTTTTTCGACGTCGATCTTCTTTTGGGTTATTCCTGGATCGACGCTGAGTCTTCGGCTGTGCGACAGCTTTATTTGCAAGAGTTCACATGAGATGTGTTCAATGGAGCGCACAGAAACATATGCAATACATGTTTTCGTTGGCTGATAGCATGTCTAAGATTAGCACGGGAAAGCCTGCTGCGTCATTGCACGCCCCTGAACGGAAACGAGACTGGACAGTGGGATTTTCCATTTGTAAAATGGTGCGGCTTTACTGTTTCGTGCTTGTTCTTGCTTGCTTTAATAATGCCCGTGAAATGTATGAAACATTTTATGAATAAAGAATATTGCGTTTAATTCATCTAAGTAAACGAAGCTCGTCTCCCTGTCTCCCTAACTATCTAAATTATTGTCTTCACTCCCCTTATTTCTCTCGCGCTATCTCTCCCCTCGTTCTTAATTTCTTCTCTCCCCCCCCCTCTCTCTCTCTCTCTCTCTCTCTCTCTCTCTATATATATATATATATATATATATATATATATATATATATATATTTATCCCTCTCTCTCTCTCTCTCTCTCTCTCTCTCTATCTGTCTGTCTGTCTGTCTCGCTGTCTCGCTGTCTCGCTGTCTGTCTCTCTCTCTCTCTCCGCTATCCCTTCTCACCCATCTCATTCTCCCTCTCTATCCCCCAAACAAAAACAAAACCAAACAGTTTAAAATGATAAATTTTAGGTATCGCTGTAGACATAATCTCAACATAAATTTACATAATTAAGCAAAGTTTCCAGCGTGATTAAGACAAAGTGACCGTGGCCCACAGCGAGGCCAATTCATCGGCGTGACTGTTCCTAGTCAAAGACCTCCTCGCGTAGACGTGGCTTTTTCTGCGGTTCTGTGACCGGAAGCATTGCACGAGACGGGAAGTGCAGAAACACAACAATTCCGCTCGCTTAGGGGTTAACGTAATAATATTGACCTGTTTTAACGCACGTACCCAGGCGACTTAGAGAACGACCGCAGGTTGGTTGACCGACTCGTTTCATCTGGCGTCGCCCTTCGCTGAAGCAGTTTTATCGGCGCTGCGTTTTGTTAATTAAGAGAACATATCTGGGCATCGTAAAAGGCGACAATAATGGACGGGGTCGGCCAAATTAGTGCCACGTTAAATTTAACGGCGTCCGCTGAGGCAGCGCTGATGCCACACAGGTTGTGAGACGGAGTCATCATTCAAGACGCTAAAAGAGGGCAGAGACATGGGGTGTATTCATGTGTGTATTGTGTGCGTGAATATGAGAGGGGGGAGTGAGAGGGGAAGGGAGAGGGAGAGAGGAAAAGAGAGGGGGAAGAGATATATATATGGAAGGAAGAGAAAGAGATAGAGAGAGAGGGAAAGATAAGAGAGAGAGAAAATAGAGAAGAGAAAGAAGAGAGACAAAAGATAGAAGGAGAAGAGAGAGAAGGGTGAAGAAAGAAGAGAGAAAAGAGAAGACAGGAGAGAAACGAGATATGGAAAGAGATGAGGAGAGTTGCCAGACGATAGACACGCTCTTCGTTACGGAATTCATTAAATAATGACATCATATGACAAAAAAATTAAATAATGCATCAACATCATCATAATCTTCAACATCGTCGAACCGACCGACCGAAGAAGGAGATGGTCCTGCGGCTGTAGCTTGATGGCCCATCACAACAGAGGCCACCGACCAACTGATGACGACGAGATCAGTATTACAAACAACATCAAATTGTTTGTGTACGAATGTTGCCACTTCACAGTATCGGCCCCCACTCCCACCTGCGCTCGCTAATCGGTCATCAGCCACAAAATTACAACAACTTGGCGAACAGCGGAAGCTTGACGCCAGCTCCCAGTCAACGCTCTCGACTTCAATCGAAGTTTGCCGCATCGACATCATCGCCCACAGGGGTATATCATCGACATCATCGCCCTCTCTCACAGAGGTATATCATCGACATCATCGCCCCCTCTCACAGGGGTATATCATCGACATCATCGACCCCTCTCATAGGGGTATATCATCGACATCATCGCCCCCTCTCATAGGGGTATATCGTTCGCTCAACCTAATATTAATTGGCGCGTTTCCGGGGTCGGTCTGATTGTCGTAGGCCTGTTTACGAGATGTGAACCCCGCTGTCAACCAATTCAAACCAGATGGATAATTAATTGTCCATGAGTTATTCCATACCCCAGCTAGATCCTGAACACACAATCACACAACATTCCTCTCGGAGATTTAATATTAGCCCCATTAAACTTATCTAATCAGGCACTAGCATATTTCCAGAAATAGTAACAAAAAAGAAGGAAGAGTTTCATTGTAGTGTTACTAAAGCATTTACCGCAAATAATAGGCCCCACAGTTTTACAACATAATAAAACAAAAGGTTGGTTAATATTAAAACGGCGTATCAAGCAGGATATAATTGTTCTCTCCTGCCGTCGCCCAAAGCATCGTCCAGTAGCCGGACAGCTTGATTACCGGACACGGGGTCACTGCCTGAAAGGTTCGACCATTTGGTCGCGACCCATTTTCCTTCAGTCCAGCTATCGTGTCTTCCGCGTTGTCAACCTCGTGAACATTATAGTCTGTCTTACTTGTCTTGTCTTGTTACGGCTAACGCTAACGTTATAGGTACGATCAAACAGCCGCGCCGTAAATCTCGGGTAAAGACCTGCCCTTCCTGGCTTGAAGTCGCGACCCACTAGGGTATGTAGGGACGGGGGACATTGGGCTATCCCCCCTTTGACTTAGTATTTAATTTTTTTTCGCATGCATCCTGTTGCAGCTGCATGGTAAGGTAATGGGTGACTAAGCTCGCCTCCCCCCGGCCTCCCTCCCCTTTGCGAGATCCTAGATACGCCACTGAATGTCCCAATACTAGGAAATCAATTCCCAGAGATTGCCGCGGCAGTGGGTTTTATGTACGATTACGTCATACATTACTGTACGTCTGTCTCTCGCGCACGTAAACAATAATTAATTACGCTGAGCATCTGTGTTATTCACATTCCACTTTCCACAGCACGACACTGTGCCCACTCACGCATCTTCGTTTGACCTTCCACAAAGACGCAACGAAGCGTGTTCGTCCGCCAGCGACTGAATTTCCTATACAAACAACCAAGAAACAGCAAAACCGACGACGGCGACACTACGTTGCGATAACGTCATTGTTATTAAACAATAAACACACTTTTGTTGTGCACGACCATCAAATAGGATACAGATATATGATCTTTGGCGTTATAAAAACGATCCCATATTCGGCACCATTACAACAGCGACAAAGACACGAACTGCATCGTCCTTAACTTAAGTACACGTAAAACTGCCCTAGGCATGAAGCGTAATACTATATTGTTCAGCTTTGAAGGTAGTTCATTCACGTACAACGCAAGTATGCTTAAAACTGTTACCTTAAAATGTATGTAACACACGTACACATCACGCTTAAACCTATTGACATTAAAATATACACACAAGTACATGTATGTTTAAAACTGTTTGCCTTAAAAAGCTGTGTACCACATGTACACGTATGCTTAAAACGGTTGACCTTAAAGGTATGTAACACACATATGCTTGAAACTGTTGACCTTAACATGTTTTTAACACTCGTACAAGTATGTTTAAGACTACCTACCTTAAAAGCTATGTACTACACGTACACGTATGTTTAAAACGGTTGACCTTAAAAGGTATGCAATACAAGTACACGTATGCTTAAAACTGTTGACCTAAAATGTCCGTATTACATGCGTAGTATATGTAAAACTGTTAACCTTAAAACTGTTGACATATGTTTAAGACTGTTGACTTTAAAAAGCCAGTACAACACGTACATGTATGCTTAAAACTTTTAACCGTATACGTTTTATAACACAGGTACATATACGTTTTATAACACAGGTACATATACGTTTTATAACACAGGTACATATACTTTTATAACTGTGGACCTTAAAAAATATGTAACTCACGTACACGTGTTTAAACCAGTTGACCATAAAATGTATGTTACACTCGTACAAATATGTTAAAAACAATTCACCTTAAAAAGTGTACACTCAGTACAGATAAGTATACAACTGTTGTGCGTAAAATGTGTGTAACGTGGGGCGCGGTGATTGAGAGGACTCTCAATCTAGAGAACCCGGGTTCGAATCCTCTCGCTACTGTTTCGAAGTTTTGGCAACTTCGTTGATCACACATTGCCACAGTTCACTCAACTGTATAAATGAGTACCTGGCTACAGACAGTTCACTCAACTGTATAAATGAGTACCTGGCTACAGACAGTTCACTCAACTGTATAAATGAGTACCTGGCTACAGACAGTTCACTCAACTGTATAAATGAGTACCTGGCTACAGACAGTTCACTCAACTGTATAAATGAGTACCTGGCTACAGACAGAGGTGGATATTTGAAGGAATACTATTTGCGCAGTAATTGCGGCGTGGCTGAATGCTTGCCAGAGAAGTCGAAATGGTGTTGAAATGAACAGGTCTGCCGGGGTGAAGTGTAAAGCGCTTTGAACAATCCCAAGGACTGGATACCGCTATATAAGAACGTGCCTTTACAACCCTACGTGACTTTGGCTGACATCACGGATAGATGCCTCTTGCAGGTATTTTCCGGTTTACTTCGAACTGTTACAACATACACCAGTAAAATGAGAAGTGGGTATATGAACGAATTGAATACTTCGTGTATAAGATTAATAGTCCAATGCGCCCTTCCTAAAATCTGTATGCTTCATGCAACACAACCTTGGGAGTTTACTGTCATTGTGGGTGGATAAGTTTCTCAGTTTTTACTTTATGCCCATCCATGAACAGCCAGCCACCCCACAGATACACGGAACTAGTAGATGCGAACGTTGAAAGTCGTTTAACTATCGGCTCTACGTTTGTTGGTAAACACCGCCTACCAGTTGGCGATGAGAAATGTGAGGCTTTCCGGATAAGCTCCAGTCGGACTCGGGTCCCTAACTGGGCCAACGAGCCACCCACAAGTGGCTGGCAACAGATGGGCCGTATCGAACAAGTTGATCACCGGCCATTACAACCGATGAGTAAACCAATTAACGCCCGTCTCCGCGGCACAGACCTCCCCCCCAAGCACCGTCGACGCCTCGCGAGCCCACTACGTATTCCAGGCGCTCCGTCATTCGCTAATTGTGGGCCAATCCCGGCCGCCGTGAGCGGAAACGGGCTTGCCAAAAACAGCCTGCTAATTTAGGCGGAGTTACCGAATGGGCGGGTGTATAAATGGACGACCAACCGTTAGCTTTCTCATTCAGAACCTGAACAGCGAATAGCAAGGACCAACACACACAGTCAGAGAAGCGCCGTCGATTCCGTTAACACAGCACGTGCAACCAACAGAACTCGGAGACTCAGCGCCTCAAGGCCTTCACTACAGCCACCGTCCGTCTCTTCGAATTGCAACTTACCAGACGGAACCCGCGAGGATGTTGACCGCCGTCATTCTCATCTGCATAGCCACGATTCTCTCAATCATACTCATGTTCGCAGCGAGCATCTTCAGGAAGAGGTAAGCTTTAATTCTGCTCGTATTTGGGAATTCCGCTCTCGTCTAACTGGCTCTTTTGTAATACGTCATACGTTAATATTTTATGTTAGTCTGTATCATACCGACCCTAGGCTGTTACCATGCTCTTGGTTCACCGGGGCGCTAAGTGTTCGTGGTCGACCGCGTGTTGTGATAACGTCACCGGTTGTACCAATTCAACTTGGCGTGCCGCAGATCCAAAAAGCGTGGCGACGCGTGCAGGCGCCCGATAAACGATTCACGTAATGCGAAACAGTTCTACAAGTTACATGTCGTCATCGTGTAATTGAAATAGTAGCTACGATTAAGCAGTTTTCTCCGATTTGGTCCAATTTATAAATGTTTCCGTGTTTTGTCCGTCATATTGTCGTCGTCTGTAACGTGCGTCGTGTCGTGCTTCAGGAGACCCGGCGAGCCCCCAATCGTCGCCGGCAGCCTGCTATGGGGCAGTGCAGTCGACTTCAGTCTTCACGCCGTCAACTTCCTGCACAAGTGTCGCTCCGTCTACGGCGAAGTGTTCACACTGCGTCTCATCAACCAGTACATCACGATCGTCATGGACCCACACAGCGTCGAGGCTGTGAGCAAAGAGCGCAACTTCGACTTCGACCCGATCCAGAAACAGGTCAACTGGAACGTCTTCAGCTTCTCGCTGGTCGAGCCGAAGAAGATGATCAAGGACACCGGACGCACGGTTCGCGGCGCCCACATGAAGCGAGGCATGACGAGCTACGTGGACAACCTGAACATTGCGTGCGACGACATGCACCCCGACAACAACAACGTCACTGACGAATGGAAGGGTGAGGGGCTGCGAGACTTCGCCGCCAAGACCATCTTCGACGCGCTCTTCAACTCGATCTTCGGCCGCGAGAAAGCTTCGTCCGAGTTCAGCGCACAGAAGGTCTATGAGAATTTCGAGGTGTTCCACGAGTACTTCAACTACCTGTGGCTCGGCGTGCCCAAGAAGTGCTTCCCGGCGGCGATGAAAGCCCTCGGTGGCCTCCTTGCCCAGCCGTCCGCCGACGAACTCCTCGGTCGCCATGACTCGTGCGACTACATGAAGAACGCCATTGAACACATGCGCCTCCACGGACAGACCGACGCGGATATCAAGGGCCACAATCTCGTCTACCTGCACGTCAATTACAACACGTTCCGTCTCGCTTTCTGGGCCATCAACCACGTGCTCGAGGACCCGAAAGCTCACGAGGCACTGCTGGCCGAATTGAAGGAAGCCGTCGAGAGCCGAGTCGACTCCAACAACGTCGCAACATTTTCGCTCAAAGAAATCGAAAAACTGCAAATTCTCGGTGAGTTGATTTCCCGTATATGTGGCCCGTAACAACGGCGCACGATATATTGTAGCCAGTGCCGCGGGCAAATAGCTTATCGCTTCCAGACCGTAGACCGGCTTGCTGTTTTGTCTGGGCCGCCGTAGTTACGCCAGAGAAACCCGAATGTTTACATACTGACGTTAATAAAATATAAGATTTTCCGACTAGATATATATTAAATGAGCGTATCACCAAAACCGCGAGATCGGCCCACAAGTATTGTAAATGGTCATTGAACAATACAGCCGTGCGTAATAATGAATTGTCACAAATTAATTAACATTTATCTGCATAGTAAATGGGTCGAGACGTAGTGCACTGACGAGTCATCTAATAAAAAAGCAAGTCAATGTCATAGATGTCGCCACCGGTCAACGTCACTAAGTCCTCACCTTCTTCTGTTTGCAGACAGTGTTGTCAACGAGACATGTCGTATGGCGAGCGGTGTCTTCATGGTCCGTTATATCAACGAGGACACTCAGTTCGAGGATAGCAATGGCAACACACACTTGATGCGCCAGGGTGATCGAGTCGCTATTTACCCTCCAGCAATCCACAAGGACCCGGAGATCTTCGAGAAGCCCACGGTACGTGTCGTTGGATACAGCAATGTAAACGTTTTATCAACTGAACTAGTGTACATTTCATATGCAGTCAAATGATAATGGTCCTGAAATGTTGGATGGACCTTTGGTGGAAACAGTAACAATATCACAAAATGACCTACTGCGTAATATCCGGTGATTTGTGATGATACCACATCTACCACAACCACTGACGGTTTCCCTGTTCCTCGTCTTGCAGGAGTTCATATACGACCGATTCATCGACGCTACGTTCTACAAGAACGGCAAGATCCTGAAGAACCCACTACTGGCGTTCGGCACTCTCTGTCCCGGCAAACGCTACGCCCTGCTGCAGCTCAAGTGGTACCTGCTCACCGTCTTCACGCGCTTCGACATGCGCCTGCAACCGGGGGCCAGCGCCAAGTACGACTATCGCTACCACGGCCACGAGGTGCTGCCACCTGTCGAAGACGTCAACATCGACTTCCGGCCATTGAGCGAGTTTGCTCGGCTCAACTTCTCGTGTGAGTGAAGCGGACTTCGTCGGACATGAACTGTTCAACCAGATCTGCCATAGAATACCACCGAATGGTGTATTCGACGTCGTCGGGGAAACGACTCCTGCTAGCCGGGATCGTGACGCCAGAGGGCGCGTCCACGTCTCAAGCACGCGACGACAAGATGACGTCAGCAGCACGGCCGCGAATGTCTGCGCAGTCGCACCGGAAGTGTTCATCGAGGATGCTCAGTATCGACCGATGTCGATGCAGTGTCCAGCACGGAGAAGGACATGGACGTTACCATGGTAACGCGTTCGTGTTAGAGCGAATAACTTGGTTCCAAACGAAGTTTGTAAGGATGCATTCCAGTAATAATATGTTCGATTTTGAAGTTTTCTACTCCTATGTCAGAGCCTGTGTTTTGCAGCCTCGGGTGAAGAAGTATTTTCGATGACGTTCCGATATTTGCATGTGTGGAGCAGATTTATTGCTCGATGATATTCCGATTGTTTCCAGGAGAGCCTGGATTGATGAGTTAAATAACTTGACCGGTAGATTTACGAGTATAACTTAAACTATTTGACATACCCAATGGATGGCTGGTTAGAGAATGGGCCCAAAGAATGAAATATAATGTATGCATAGCGATGATTTATATTTTTGTATTATGTATGGTATATTTCTTGTGGATGGGGTGACAGCCTGCATGGGGTTATGGTTGGGGTGAACATGACGGATTGACATGAAGCGACAATGTAGCGATATTTAATACCTGTATATTTATTTTTATTTATTATGTACATTTCGATAGTCACAAAGTATGAGACTGCAGACAGTCATAGGAACAAGTAATCATTTCATGGTTTCAAGTTTAATTAACTATGTGTGAAATGGCGAGTAGCAACTAAAGCCTGTTTTAATGTGATGACTTTATGTGCTGTCATAACACGAAGACCGCGTGTGGATATCTGTATATATATTTATGAGTGCGCATCTAATTATTTGTCATGTTAGTTCACTAAATGTTCATTGACGCCGAAGCACAACGGACCAAGCTCGTTTGAGTAACATTTCACACTACTTCAAACAGCTGCGTTCTGTTCTCATAAATCACCTTAGTGAGTATTCCTTAGAATCACTCAGTAATAGTAGTATTAGTGAGTATTCCTTAGAATCACTTAGTAATAGTAGAAATAGTAGGTTCACACATTATGCTATGTTTATAATATAACTAAATTGCCTTCATTGTGTAGATAATCACTACCATAGACACTAACATTGTGTAGATAATCACTACCATAGACACTAACATTGTGTAGATAATTACTACCATATACACTAACATTGCCATCTACCAAAGACACGCATGTTGTTGACGTCATCACTGAACTCATACGTCAGTAGTCACATGACAGTGGTGTATCTTTTTACATTCAAGTCGCGTAGTAATCGACCGTGTTGTTGTTTAACTTATTAAGTTGTTGTAATGTGTGTATTTTCCTCGCTCTCTTTGTAAAGGGCCGAGGAATGTATTGGTGATAAATTATTCCGTCGATGTCGGCGCGAGTATGCGATGATCCGAACACCCTCGGGTGTAATAAATATCAGTATTTCAATATATTTACCTGTGTCTTGTTTTACAGTAAATGCGTGTATATATCTGTAGCTATATCGCTTGCGAAGTTGACCAAACCTACCCTGGAAGTAGATGCCTGATAAAGGCAAGATAAACGCCCACCCATAAATTCACTTTTTATTTCTGATCTAAAGCTATTTTGTATATATCTCGAATAAACCTCGTGTGAAATATAGCATAGTTGCTTTGTTTATGTCAGTTAGAACATACACACTATTAAATCGTAATATGCAATCCGTGACATGGAGGTGGCGACAGCTTTCGACAGCTTCAAAAATTGGCGGCATTCATTGAATGTTGCTCATTTACAGCACAAACGTTATTGTAATCCGCACCGATAATTATAGGAATATGTTGGCTTAATACCATCGAAGCTTCTGTCGACATACACACACACGCACGCACGCACGCACGCACGCACACACACACACACACCGACTGTGAGGCTGGTCTGTGATTGGTGATACACCGGCTGTGAGGCTGGTCTGTGCTGTATGATACACCGGCTGTGAGGCTGGTCTGTGCTCAGTGATACACCGACTGTGAGGCCGGTCTGTGCTCAGTGATACACCGACTGTGAGGCCGGTCTGTGCTTTAACATTCCCGTTCTGCCCTGCAGTTTTTAACATATATATATATATATATATATATATATATATATATATATATATATATATATATATATATATATATGTGTGTGTGTGTGTGTGTGTGTGTGTGTGTGTGTGTGTGTGTGTGTGTGTGTGTGTGTGTGTGTGTGTGTGTGTGTGTGTGTGTGTGTGTGTGTGTGTGTGTGTGTGTGTGTGTGTGTGTGTGTGTGTGTGTGTGTGTGTGTGTGTGTGTGTGCGTGTGTATCGTGACCATTTCTACCCAGTTGCACGTATCTAGCTAACGATATCAGCCAACAAGGGGGGACACGCTAGAAATACTTGTCTGAATAATGTCTACTTTGTTCCAAGAATGCGGACATAACAACACATTTTTTAATATGACGTAAACGATTAATAGAGTAAGATCGAGTAAACATATTAATCCGGCATCAGTGTAGAGGCATAGAGTAGGACTGTTAAAACTACACAGTCATTTTTATTCTCACACGAAGTATAAACTATATTTATTCTTACACCATGTATAAACTATATTTATTCTTTTTAAGTAGGGGGCTTTGGGACTTGGCCAATCTCCAAGATACGCCGCTGTCATTGTCACGTGAGATAGTGTCACACAAATAGTGTCACACAAGAACGGACATTGTTGTGTGTCTAGTCAAATTTCAACACAAAATGCTATGCACAATTGTATGCAATTTAAACTGAGATATTTATTGACAAAGTATTAGGAGTGTACCAAATTAAATAATGATGGTCAAAACCTGCAAAACATGGGCGGCAGTTGACACTGTGAGTCATTCAACCGCCGTGCACATGCAATTTAACGAAACATTTGGCAGACATATTTTACTATCGGTACACATATTTCATATAGACCACGTTGTGTATATTAATGAAATTATGCGTTTACTTGGTTATACGTAATAACCATGTCATTAATAACAACGAATAGATTGAGGTATTGAGCTTAGTGTTTAGCTTTAAGTGCCATTTACACCGACGAAGGTATTCAGAACTACAAAACGAAACCTCACAATCCCACTCATGCAGTGTATAACTTCCTCTTTTCATAAGCCAACGCCGTTTTGTTTTTATTTGCGGTACGGTTCTCTTTTCGCAACTGGCGTTAGTTGCTAATTTGAGTAAACGTCACGTCACGTCAAAGTACTTCCTGCTTCCAAATTAAAAATGGGCGGCTTTGGAATACGTCCAAATCCATCGACATTAAGGCGCAATTCAGAAGAGGAGCACGTGATCACATCGTGGCACGTGATCACACCGTGGCACGTACGCACGCACGCCCATGCACGCGTGCCAACACACACACACACACACACACACACACACACACACACACACACACACACACACACACACACACACACACACACACACACACACACACACACACACACACACACACACACACACACACACACACACACACACACACACACACACACACACACACACACACACGCCCACGGGCACGCTCACACGCCCACGGGCACGCTCACACGCACGCACATTCTGTGCACGTATTAACTATTAAAACGTGGTCGTGAAGAATAAATCTTGATATCACCGATAGCGCGATTGGGTGGTAGACTAAATAAAAGATTTGCTCGGTTGTTCCTGTGTAGTCTGCTAACCGTACTCCAGTTACGATTTCAAGTGACACTAAAACCCCTGTCAGTGTGGCAAGAAACCAACTTACTCCACTCTGTACGGTTCTTGTAGTTTCTGTTCTTAAATACATCTTTGAGTCTGGTGGTCTTTTCCTCCAGGTGGTCGCTGACATGGAGCCAACGTAACCTGGACCTTCCTTTCGGTCTCTTTCCTGTCAGGCTCAATGTCATCTTTATAACAGAACCATCTTCTCATCACAGGACTGTGCCATCTCAATTTATTAATTTTGATCACACTTCTGTCCCATTTTGTCACACCTTGTATCATTTATATGGGCTTCCATGTCTGCTGCAGCGATCCGACTTTCAAGTCCAAAAGACGAGAATAGGTCTTACAATGTGTGTGTAGTATTGTTATATATTTATCAAGTGACCTCACAGGCGTTTTGCTTTGTTCATCCTCGGGTCTTGTGTGTAGTAGCATTTGAGCTATAGAAGTGTTCGCAACCCCGATAACCTTCGCCCTTCACAAACAGGTTTGTTTCCCTCTTTCGGGGTTGGAAGAGGGAATAAAAGGGGTATAAAACCCAGATATGCTCCCTAACGGAGTCATCGTACTACCCATTTCCACCTCCCCGCGTTGGAGCAATAACATTCTACAAGGCTCGTATCGTTTGCAAATATAAATCACACATAAAGCCCCGACTGCCGCCTTCCTGTAGCGGTCTCGCAGTCGTAGCTTTATGTCGTTGCGATTCTTTGTTTCGCTTTATCGATGCTAAAAGCCGGGCGGTCCTCTGATAGCAACGATGGAGCGCGTCGTAAACTTATATGGATCACGACGTTAAGTGGCCAGACAGACACGTCAATGGCCTGATCCAAATACACATGTCGAGTCTAACTGTCTGTATGTTTCTGCTACTCTCCGTCTGCCTGCCTGCCAGCCTGTCTGCCTGCCTGCCTGCCTGCCTGCCAGCCTGCCTGCCTGCCTGCCTGCCTGCCTGCCTGCCTGCCTGCCTGCCTGCCTGCCTGCCTGCCTGCCTGCCTGCCTGCCTACCTGCCCGTCTGTCTGTCTCTCTGTCTGTATATCTATATGTATGCATGCATGCATGCATGCATGTATGTATGTATGTATGTATGTATGTATGCATGCATGTATGTACGTATGTATGTATGTATGTATGTATGTATGCATGTATGTATGTATGTATGGATGTATGCCCGCCCGCCCGGCTGTGTATATGTATGCATGTGTATGTATGTACGTATGCATGTACGTAAGTACGCACGTACATACAGACTAACAACAGGCGCAATATATCCATTTAATATTAACATTGATATTTCGCTTGCGAAAAAGAAACTCATTTCGGCATAGTCGATAGCACATTTCAACTGCAACATTACATATTTCTACTGCAACGTTACACTTCCCCCTATTCTTCGCGATTGTTGAAATATCAGATTTTATCGCGTCAATCTAAACCACACGCCATTCAGCGGTCACACAGATAACGTGACTACAGCTTGTCGGCATATATTATCGCGTGTGATTCATATCACAATCACATGCGTATACAAACCTACTGTGTGAAGCTTTGTAATAATTTTATATCAAGTATATAATTACAATTCGTGCGACAAATGCCTGGTGTATGAGTCGGCTATGATTAAAACATAACTAATAGGCAACGCGTCACCAAGTCGTGACGATCATTGTGACAATGTAACTATTTTGAAATATTATCTCGCGTGCGTCCCTTTGATGATGGTGAACGTAATTACTGAGTATAAGCGAGTATTAAGTGTTGTATGGAAAGTTCTCCGTTATTTTCCAAGAAAATAAATATAAAGATGTGTTCATTCCTAGCGCGGTATCCGGTTCTTCAAACCGATCAAAGCGCTTTACATTTCACCCCCTGTTCCTTTACACTTCACCTCTGACCTGACAGCCATGTTCCTTTACACTTCATCCTCTGACAACCCTATTCCTTTACACTTCACCCCCGACAGTCCTGTTCCTTTACATATCACCCCTGACAGCCCTGTTCCTTTACACTTCACCCCCTGACAGCCCTGTTCCTTTACATTTCACCCCTGACAGCCCTGTTCCTTTACACTTCACCCCCTGACAGCCCTGTTCCTTTACATTTCACCCCCGACAGCCCTGTTCCTTTACACTTCACCCCTGACAGCCCTGTGAGACAACGTGGAGTGAACGAAACTGGCCAAGCTTCGAGTCCCACAACTCCCCCGGTGACAGGTGCGATAAAAACAAATGTGCTGCGTCTGTAGCCGTATTGTCAACAGTTGGAATATTATGATTATTTATGACACAAATATTCGGAATAACGTCAGCCGCCGCTGTACCGTCAACGCTGCAATCGTCCATTCCGATTCCAAATTGTAAACATCATCAAGTCTATTTCTGATATCCGGATTCTCAATAATGTCAAGAATGCGGCTATTTAAACAAGCCAAACATCGCGTCTATATTAAGGACACGAGGACGTATTCAGAATAATCCACTAACCGCCAAACGTCAACTATCAGAATGTCTTTGTGGTTAATGTTATATATATATATATATATATATATATATATATATATATATATATATATATATATATATATATATATATATATATATATATTGGATGCGATGAAATTATCCGAGAACTAAAACAGGACAATCTTACGTCATTGTTGGTCTTACATTTCACTTCAAAGTATTTTTACTGAGGGTTGCAAACCGCACATTTACTGGTACCGGATCTTGTGTTCGACGGGGTCGCCCCCGTTATTGGAAACACCGTATACTTAAGTCGATGTTATAGAAACACAGGAGTGGTGGCCAAGGTGATGACGCCAAAACTAGGTATGTGAATGACGACGACGACTTGAAATGCTGCTGTTGTTGCTGCTCCGCCAGCTCCCTCGTTGTAGCCCCCTCAGTTACAACCCCCTCAGTTACAGCCCCCTCAGTTACAGCCCCCTCAGTTACAGTCCCTCAGTTACAGTCCCCTCAGTTACTGCCCCCTCAGTTACAGCCCCCTCAGTTACAGCCCCCTTAGTTACAACCCCCTCAGTTACAGCCCCCTCAGTTACAGCCCCCTCAGTTACAGCCTCCTCAGTTACAGCCCCCTCAGTTACAGTCCCTCAGTTACAGTCCCTTCAGTTACAGTCCCCTCAGTTACAGTCCCCTCAGTTACAGCTCCCTCAGTTACAGTTCCCTCAGTTACAGTCCCCTCAGTTACAACTCCCTCAGTTACAGCTCCCTCGTTGCAGACCCCTCAGTTACAGCCCCCTCAGTTACAGCCTCCTCAGTTACAGCCCCCTCAGTTACAGTCCCTCAGTTACAGTCCCCTCAGTTACAGCCCCCTCAGTTACAGTCCCCTCAGTTACAGTCCCCTCAGTTACAGCTCCCTCAGTTACAGTTCCCTCAGTTACAGTCCCCTCAGTTACAACTCCCTCAGTTACAGCTCCCTCGTTGCAGACCCCTCAGTTACAGCCTCCTCAGTTACAGCCCCCTCAGTTACAGTCCCTCAGTTACAGCCCCCTCAGTTACAGCCCCCTCAGTTACAGTCCCCTCAGTTACAGCCCCCTCAGTTACAGCCCCCTCAGTTACAGCCCCCTCAGTTACAGCTCCCTCAGTTACAGTCCCCTCAGTTACAGTCCCCTCAGTTACAGTCCCCTCAGTTACAGTCCCCTCAGTTACAGTCCCCTCAGTTACAGGCCCCTCAGTTACAGTCCCCTCAGTTACAGCCCCCTCAGTTACAGCTCCCTCAGTTACAGTCCCCTCAGTTACAGTCCCCTCAGTTACAACTCCCTCAGTTACAGCTCCCTCGTTGCAGACCCCTCAGTTACAGCCCCCTCAGTTACAGCTCCCTCGTTGCAGTCCCCTCAGTTACAGCCCCCTCAGTTACAGTCCCCTCAGTTACAGCCCCCTCAGTTACAGTCCCCTCAGCTACAGCCCCTCAGTTACAGTCCCCTCAGTTACAGCCCCTCAGTTACAACCCCCTCAGTTACAGTCCCTCAGTTACAGTCCCTCAGTTACTGTCCCTCAGTTGCAGTCCCCTCAGTTACAGCCCCCTCAGTTACAGCCCCCTCAGTTACAGTCCTCTCAGTTACAGCCCCTCAGTTACAGTCCCCTCAGTTACAGCCCCCTCAGTTACAGTTCCTCAGTTACAGTCCCTCAGTTACAGTCCCCTCAGTTACAGCCCCCTCAGTTACAGCCCCCTCAGTTACAGTCCCCTCAGTTACAGCCCCCTCTGTTACAGTCCCTCGGTTACAGTCCCTCAGTTACAGCCCCCTCAGTTACAGCCCCCTCAGTTACAGTCCCCTCAGTTACATCCTCCTCAGTTACAGTCCCCTCAGTTACACCCCCCTCCGTTACAGTCCCTCAGTTACAGCCCCCTCAGTTACAGCCCCCTCAGTTACAGCTACCGTGTCTACTAATACACTGCCGCTGTTATGCTGCCGCTGCCACTACTGCAGCTAGTGCTATTGATACTGCTGCTGCTAGCACAGCTACTTTTAACACAACTCCTGCCAACACATACTACTGTTGTTTACGTTTCTAAAAAGAAAAAGAAAATAGTTAAAACAATAAAAAAATCGTCATCATTATGAATGTATAAGTGTGCAAAATAATTGTTGACGCCACCACGCACACACATACACACACCCACGAATATGCAATATATGCAAACAATAATCGCCCCGTTATCCTCTTCAAATATACCAACTTATACACGAACGGTTAGAATATTTAAAAATGGTTCGAATGTAAACGAAATCTCAAAAACAAACCTCTTCATTTTATTTGGCCCTGCGACAAGTATTATTGGCAATCTGAGCATCACCAGTGGACATGACGCTGATGTCTGAGCATCACCAGTGGACATGACGCTGATGTCTGAGCATCACCAGTGGACATGACGCTGATGTCTGAGCATCACCAGTGGACATGACGTTGATGTCTGAGCATCACCAGTGGACATGACGCTGATGTCTGAGCATCACCAGTGGACATGACGCTGATGTCTGAGCACCACCAGTGGACATGACACTGATGTCTGAGCATCACCAGTGGACATGACACTGATGTCTGAGCATCACCAGTGGACATGACACTGATGTCTGAGCATCACCAGTGGACATGACGTTGATGTCTGAGCATCACCAGTGGACATGACACTGATGTCTGAGCATCACCAGTGGACATGACACTGATGTCTGAGCATCACCAGTGGACATGACGCTGATGTCTGAGCATCACCAGTGGACATGACACTGATGTCTGAGCATCACCAGTGGACATGACACTGATGTCTGAGCATCACCAGTGGACATGACGCTGATGTCTGAGCATCACCAGTGGACATGACGCTGATGTCTGAGCATCACCAGTGGACATGACACTGATGTCTGAGCACCACCAGCATCACTGCACATGAACGCAGTGACTGTGCATGAACGCAGTGACTGCACACGAACACAGTGACTGTGCATTAACGCAGTGACTGTGCATGAACGCAGTGACTGTGCATGAGCGCAATGCATTCGAAGGTGTTGTATCTGTCACTGAGCCCCAACCCCGACCCCCGACCCCCGACCCCCGACCCCCGACCCCCGAACCCCGATCCCTGACGCTGGACCCCAACCCCCGACCCAAACGCTCGACCACATCCCCGGTCCCTAACCAACCTTGCTGATTACAAATCTCTTCAGTGTCGTTTTGGCGGCGAATATATGAGCATTTTCACGTAAATATCAAGTAAATAACAATACATAGAAAACTCGTTAATCGACTAACTCAACTAATTTCAATCTTTAATAATCCATATATATATACACACACACACACACACACATATATATATATATATATATATATATATATATATATATATATATATATATATATATATATATATATATATATATATATATATATATATATATATATATATATATATATATATATATATATATATATATATATACATAAATTTACAGTGATATTCTAACTCCAATCAATAATTTAATCACGAATGCAGTGCTATTGAAAGAAATGCATGCGTCGCAATTATGTGCCACAATGGCGAGACGCGTCACACCTAAAATTAATCAATTTATCTTTCACCTGTGTTGCCAAACCACAAAGAACAAAATGGCGGGTTGCGGTTCTGACGTCATAGATCCGACGTCAGCATACCTTATTGCTTCGTCGACGGAATGTCCCGATCACAAAAACGTTGTCACTTACACGGTGCTGACATACATAGGTACATTTCCCAGAAAATTACTTCCTTTATGTAATCCGCTGAGCCGCCCATTGTAAACATTAATCGAGCTCAGTATGCTATTGTTAAGATAATTGTGACGTCACGCTCTATACTATTCGTATGATATTATTGGACAATAGCACAGCCACAAGAGTCGGCCACCGCACTGCCACAATTGTGAAGGTTGAACAACTGTGCGTAAGTCGTGAACATTGAGAACAGTGCTTTGTACCTTCGGTGGGCGATTTACAAATATTGATATCTCGGATTTATAATTAGGAAAACTTGTAACGCCTACTTACATTTGTTACCTGGCTTTCTCCTTAAGTTACATAATGTGATCGCGTTATCGTAAACTCATGTTATATAGTATACGTTATATTCTAACTTCTTGACCAGTTTGTTGATGAGCCACAATTTGTGAACATAATTTGATCATTGTCTGATTAATTTGAATGTTTCGACTCAAATATCATGCTTACATTTCACACTGAATGGCAGGTTGATATATGCATCAACAGATAATGGTCAAATGATATGGATACACGTTTTGGCTCGATAAAACATTTTTGATCTGTCAATATGTTAAAATAGGTGTAGCTTATGCTGTGTGGTATGATTTTACGATAACAAACGATCAGACTTTGTACTGTTTACACGTCAGCACACTCATATAACTTATTAAGATTATAGAGACTAAACAACTGTTTGGTCTCAACAGAGTTTCCACTGAGCTCGTGTCTACGACTGTTTCCACGCTTTTGTTTACGTTTTACCTGTTGCATACTGCATACGGCGAAACATGAAATAAACATCTCTATACAAAAATAGAGTACAAGGAACTGATCCCACACATTGAAGAACCTAGCTGTGGGCTGACAATAATTGACACCGGGACACCGAGGGACACGCAGTTATTTACCGATTACGAAGATACTAATAATGTGTGTGTGACAATGTGTATATTATACATTTATTTTATGGTTATACTATAATCGTAGTGAATATTATACAAAAATGTTATGGTTATGCTATAGTCGTAGTGTTAGCCACTATCTTACGCAACAAGGGTTATATAGCTATTGTCGAGCCAGGCTAGGCAGTAATATATATATACACACGCTGGGGACTGTTCTAACCGGGGTCGGTTGTAGATCGTAGTTCGCGAGGAGGCGGCTGCAGTAGTTAAGAGACGGCCGGTGACAAGTTGTGAGAAGGCAACTATACACCAATTGTGTGTTAGTAGAAAGCTGCGCGAAGCTAACAAACGAGAAGATAACTCGGTTGGAAGCGTGCAAGGAGCAAGGAGCAAGGAGCAGATATAACACATGGTGTGACGCAGCACGATTTGAACAATGCCAAAAGCGACTGGCAACCAGCGTTTGATATAACGACTGGCAACCAGCTTGCGATATAAAGACTGGCAACCAGCTTGGGATATAAAGACTGGCTACCAGCGTGGGATATAACGATTGGCAACCAGCGTGGGATATAACCACTGGCAACCAGCTTGGGATATAATGACTGAAAACCAGCTTGGCCTGAATAGCCGAGCGACATATACGCTGCAGAGGGCGAGCTGGAGCATCGTGTGAGGGCGAGGTCGGTTGAAAGGCAGGAAAAGATGGACTGTCTGGGAACCAGTGACGCAAGTAGTGTTTGGGCGGTGTTCGAGTGATAATGGAGTCGTTATCGAGCAATATGTGAACTGCGTTCGAACTATAATGTGAATCATGTTCATTGTTATTTCATCTTAATTCGAGTTATACTCGCAGTGTAGCGAGGCGTTGGTTATTATTTATTTTCTTTGTTTTGGTAATTATGAAATTCTATATGTATGTATTGTATATGATATACATTCAGTAATGGAATGTAAATTAAACCCGTTAACTGGCTTTTATAGTCCAATGGTATTATTTAATTACACGACCATTGCGCGACAGTGTCACATTGTGATCTTATATGCCGTCGGTAACCCCCTACATAATGCGCCCGTTCCATTTTCAACTAGCAAGGTTTTTTGCAGAAGCTAATGCAACACCCTTGCATTGCAATGCTCGATATATTGCAATGCAACAATATATCGAGACAATTGGCACTGTGAATCAACGGCCGGTTACACATTTACCCTGTTTAGGATCTCTAAATTCCCCATGCATAGACATCAGGTTGAAGGGACTTACATATTTTAGTGTCTCTTCCGAAAGACACAGGCAAAGTGGGGTGAATGAAAATTTCGAAATGGTAACAGCTGGATTCGAACCCCGTCTTACGGCCGACCCACCGCACCCAAATATATCGATTATAACTGATTAAACTGGGGGAGATACAAGCAAATACTCGTTCTTACACAGGACGAGAATAGTGTGGGGGAGATACAAGGAAACACTCGTTGTTACAGAGGACGAAAACAGTGTGGGGGAGATACAAGGAAACACTCGTTGTTACAGAGGACGAGTACAGTGTGGGGGAGATACAAGCAAATACTCGTTTTTACAGATGACGAGAATAGTGTGGGGGAGATACAAGCAAATACTCGTTTTTACAGATGTCGAGAACAGTGTGGGGGAGATACAAGCAAATACTCGTTGTTACAGAGGACGAGAACAGTGTGGGGGGATACAAGCAAATACTCGTTTTTACAGATGACGAGAATAGTGTGGGGGAGATACAAGCAAATACTCGTTTTTACAGATGACGAGAATAGTGTGGGGGAGATACAAGCAAATACTCGTTTTTACAGATGTCGAGAACAGTGTGGGGGAGATACAAGCAAATACTCGTTGTTACAGAGGACGAGAACAGTGTGGGGGAGATACAAGCAAATACTCGTTTTTACAGAGGACGAGAACAGTGTGGGGGAGATACAAGCAAATACTCGTTTTTACAGATGTCGAGAACAGTGTGGGGGAGATACAAGCAAATACTCGTTGTTACAGAGGACGAGAACAGTGTGGGGGAGATACAAGCAAATACTCGTTTTTACAGATGACGAGAATAGTGTGGGGGAGATACAAGCAAATACTCGTTTTTACAGATGACGAGAATAGTGTGGGGGAGATACAAGCAAATACTCGTTTTTACAGATGACGAGAATAGTGTGGGGGAGATACAAGCAAATACTCGTTGTTACAGAGGACGAGAACAGTGTGGGGGAGATACAAGCAAATACTCGTTGTTACAGAGGACGAGAACAGTGTGGGGGAGATACAAACAAATACTCGTTGTTACAGAAGACGAGAACAGTGTGGGGGAGATACAAGCAAATACTCGTTGTTACAGAGGACGAGAACAGTGTGGGGGAGATACAAGCAAATACTCGTTTTTACAGATGACGAGAATAGTGTGGGGGAGATACAAGCAAATACTCGTTTTTACAGATGACGAGAATAGTGTGGGGGAGATACAAGCAAATACTCGTTGTTACAGAGGACGAGAATAGTGTGGGGGAGATACAAGCAAATACTCGTTGTTACAGAGGACGAGAACAGTGTGGGGGAGATACAAACAAATACTCGTTGTTACAGAAGACGAGAACAGTGTGGGGGAGATACAAACAAATACTCGTTGTTACAGAAGACGAGAACAGTGTGGGGGAGATACAAACAAATACTCGCATGCAAACCAAACAAGATATTTCTTTCCAACATTCAAGCACGCAAAAACACGATTGTTCTTTCCAATATCCAGGCACGCGGTAATATAAATACAAAAAGATGGAACTTGAAATTATCATTTGGAAGTGAGCATATATACAGCATTTAACAAGATATGACAATATTGCCATCCAAACCAAAGGCCCAGATGACAAGTGGACAAGGAAGCCACTGGCTTTTCGAAAGTTCAAAATATTTTCACCTATGTGCAACCCGCCCTCCTGAGATATATAAACATATTCACACAGCTAGCATTTACACAATCTGTAGATAATTTGTTTCATTCATTTATTGTCCTCTGTGAGAACGAATACTTCCTGATATCCAATCTACACTGACCCTTTACTAATGTAAATCTAGTTCTACTATCTTTCTTGAGTGAGACAACAATATATTTCTTTCAATATTTTCATGCCCATTCAATATCATAAAAAAACTTAAATTTTATCTCCTCTTAACCTCCTTGTATCAGGGTTTTCAACAATATTCTTTTCAGTCGTTCTTAATAACTCAGGTCTCTCAGTTCTCGAATAATTTTAGTTGCTCTTCTCTGTATTCGCTAAAGTGTATCTATATCCTTTTCTCGGTCTCAAAGCTTGTATTAGCATTACTAATAATTCTTTCGCCAAGTGTGTCAGAACGGCGGGTCGGTTGCTTATCATTTAACTAAGAGTAACTGATTGTGCCCATGTTGAACATACATGGGCACATGGGTCGGGCGTCGGGGGTCGGTGTACCTTTGGTAGATAAGCTCTGATTTATCAGTGAGTCGCAGTAGGATAGCGGTAAGAACGTCAATCTCTCCGTCGAGAGGCCGGTCAGCTCACTCTTACTTGCCTCAGTTCAGTAGATAACGGTAAGAACGTCAATCTCTCCGTCGAGAGGCCGGTCAGCTCACTCTTACTTGCCTCAGTTCAGTAGATAGCGGTAAGAACGTCAATCTCTCCGTCGAGAGGCCGGTCAGCTCACTCTTACTTGCCTCAGTTCAGTAGATAGCGGTAAGAACGTCAATCTCTCCGTCGAGAGGCCGGTCAGCTCACTCTTACTTGCCTCAGTTCAGTAGATAGCGGTAAGAACGTCAATCTCTCCGTCGAGAGGCCGGTCAGCTCACTCTTACTTGCCTCAGTTCAGTAGATAGCGGTAAGAACGTCAATCTCTCCGTCGAGAGGCCGGTCAGCTCACTCTTACTTGCCTCAGTTCAGTAAGTTGTGTCATTGGCTATAGACATACTATTTTATGACAACATAAGACACAGGACGCGTTGAACAGTTGAACGTGACGTGTTTATGAAACGACTACATGTACAAAAGGTAATATAATAAATTAAGCAATATCAAAATAATTTAAATAACAATTCATCGTTGTTCCTTAATTAACTTTAGAATCGAGACAAACGTATCCGTGGAAGGAGACAGGACGTATTTTCGACAGCGTTATCATAAACGACAATTTCCACTTCCACAATTTCCGCTATATACACGTCAAAATAAATAACACTGATTACCGCGAGAGCAATCCGCATTTAACATTTACACTTGGCTACGTACAAATACGTCACTAAACAATACTACTTCAAAACTCTTGCAAATAAATAAATAACGAAGCGGCTACAGTAATCGTAGAAAACGACGCGATGCTGAAGCCTTCAGCCTCTGAGGTATGTCGATATACGATAAGTCGTCGAGGACACTGGACGCACCACGCACACACGCCGCTGTACACGACCGGTTCTATTCATGGCAGATACACAAATACCGCTATGCTGCTACACTGCAGGTTTTAGTCATGGCAAACACACACAGATCGCTATACTGCTACATTACTGGGGACGGTTTCCCGAAGCGTTCGTACTGTACGAACCTTCGTACGAAGGGTGGTTCGTAGTTACGTACACTTATGACAAACTATATACGTGTTGTCTACGATTGTTCCAATTACGTAATCTTCGTTAAACGTCCTCATTGTTCCTTCGTGCGGAACGAATGCTTCACGAAACCGGCCCCTGGATCTAGTAACAGCGCGTACACATATCACTGCAACCACGTACACACGCGGCTAGAATGCTACATTACGGATTATATCGTGATACAACTACAGTCACGTACATACAGCACGTACACATACGGCTATGCTGCTGCACCAACGTGCAGTCTAAACACGGCACGTACGCGCAGCTACCGCTACAGCGCGGCTTCCGATATAGCTGCCAACATGTCACATATAACGTCCGCACGACATTCGTCTTTGTACAAGTTGAATCGTTCCTTACTATTTCCAACACGATGTGTTGTTTTGACCCGTTTTCCCCTAATCGGCGTGCTCAGCTGACGAGCCTGTCGACAAGTGTCGTCGACGTGTGGTTGATTACGGCTTCTTACGATAAATATACCTATACTAAGTCCACAGTGGCAATGTGAGTAACGACTGGCAGCCGACTCGGCATTCGGTTGCCACAAGTCACTCATGCGTGACCCGTATCTGCGAACGTGTGTTATTATGACAACCAGTGGCCAGTGACCAACCTATCATGGTCACCCCAACACAGCGACCCCGTCACGGTAACCCTGGTACACAAGGGCCAGCTGTTGATGAATCTACATTACGTAACCAATTCGCGAAACATATCCTAAACTAAAGCTGCCTCCTTAACTGACCGTCTGATAATTTTTGTCATAAAATCCCTTTATACAGTATTAACTATACATATTATTACACACTGACCGCCAAAACGTGTTTAATGAACCATATTGTTTAATATATGACACGACCGTTATCTATTTCATTTAAACGTTACGACTCGATTGCGTTGTAGGCTGAACTGCAAAGTAAATATTCATAAACACATGAAAGACAAATTATATTAAAAATTATTGATTCATTAAGACGCATTAAAGCGGTTAAGATGTAAGAATAGATTATAGTTTATACTATATTTCATGGTGTTACGATAAAAACAAGCAGACTTTGAACCTTTAACAGGACGTATCGTCCAAAAGACAATAACGTCGTTGCTTAGGCCGTGCGTCGAAGACTCTTTGAGGCAACGACCACCGCCGCCGTCGTTGCTTAGTGCTTAGGCCGTGCGTCGAAGACTCTTTGAGGCAACGACCACCGCCGCCGTCGTTGCTTAGGCCGTGCGTCGAAGACTCTTTGAGGCAACGACCACCGCCGCCGTTGCTTAGGCCGTGCGTCGAAGACTCTTTGAGGCAACGACCACCGCCGCCGTTGCTTAGGCCGTGCGTCGAAGACTCTTTGAGGCAACGACCACCGCCGTCGTTGCTTAGGCCGTGCGTCGAAGACTCTTTGAGGCAACGACCACCGCCGTCGTCGTTGCTTAGGCCGTGCGTCGAAGACTCTTTGAGGCAACGACCACCGCCGTCGTTGCTTAGGCCGTGCGTCGAAGACTCTTTGAGGCAACGACCACCGCCGTCGTTGCTTAGGCCGTGCGTCGAAGACTCTTTGAGGCAACGACCACCGCCGTCGTTGCTTAGGCCGTGCGTCGAAGACTCTTTGAGGCAACGACCACCGCCGTCGTTGCTTAGGCCGTGCGTCGAAGACTCTTTGAGGCAACGACCACCGCCGTCGTTGCTTAGGCCGTGCGTCGAAGACTCTTTGAGGCAACGACCACCGCCGTCGTTGCTTAGGCCGTGCGTCGAAGACTCTTTGAGGCAACGACCACCGCCGTCGTTGCTTAGGCCGTGCGTCGAAGACTCTTTGAGGCAACGACCACCGCCGTCGTTGCTTAGGCCGTGCGTCGAAGACTCTTTGAGGCAACGACCACCGCCGTCGTTGCTTAGGCCGTGCGTCGAAGACTCTTTGAGGCAACGACCACCGCCGTCGTTGCTTAGGCCGTGCGTCGAAGACTCTTTGAGGCAACGACCACCGCCGTCGTTGCTTAGGCCGTGCGTCGAAGACTCTTTGAGGCAACGACCACCGCCGTCGTTGCTTAGGCCGTGCGTCGAAGACTCTTTGAGGCAACGACCACCGCCGTCGTCGTTGCTTAGGCCGTGCGTCGAAGACTCTTTGAGGCAACGACCACCGCCGTCGTTGCTTAGGCCGTGCGTCGAAGACTCTTTGAGGCAACGACCACCGCCGTCGTTGCTTAGGCCGTGCGTCGAAGACTCTTTGAGGCAACGACCACCGCCGTCGTTGCTTAGGCCGTGCGTCGAAGACTCTTTGAGGCAACGACCACCGCCGTCGTTGCTTAGGCCGTGCGTCGAAGACTCTTTGAGGCAACGACCACCGCCGTCGTTGCTTAGGCCGTGCGTCGAAGACTCTTTGAGGCAACGACCACCGCCGTCGTCGTTGCTTAGGCCGTGCGTCGAAGACTCTTTGAGGCAACGACCACCGCCGTCGTTGCTTAGGCCGTGCGTCGAAGACTCTTTGAGGCAATGACCACCGCCGTCGTCAACAGTGATAAAGATACAATAATAAAAATTAACTCAACAATCGGCGAAATATATTCAAGGCGACGATGGACTACGGCTGCTAGAAGCCATCCTGGCCGCCAGGGGCGCTAGAGCAGGACCCAAGTCACGGAATAACAGGCCTACGAGATGTACAACATTCACAAACACTCGGAGCATATGGCTTCATCACTCCAGAAGATCTTTGGTATATCATGAACAAACTTGTTCTTTAGCTTAACAAAGAGCAGGTGGTATGGAAATATAGAATCTACAAAATAAAGGATCGTAAAGTGCGGATATCCGCACTTGCAAACTATTTGAGCGTGTGAAGTTTAATAACGGGCAATCACATATTGACACATATACCTTATTTACAACACATTTCTCGCTTTTATAGTTTTAATCATTTTGTGGCGTATATATTGAGGTAAGATGTATTAAAACTTTCTGAAAGAATATAACAAACTAACAACCGAAAACATCAAAAACCAACGCCCTAGATATATCGTCACTTATTTGGCATAGTTCAAGCATTTCTCATCATACCTAGGAAATATGTAGCCTGACCGACCTGCAACTATGTCACACAACCAACAGTCGGCGCAGTGCATGTAATTACCTATTATGATACTAAAAGTAACACTACATTGAACAAGTTCATCTTAACCACTCCTAAACAAGACTCACCCTTTGTATAAACCATATTTGAAATGAAACATTAACATTACACATTAACGTCAACGTCGTCGGAAACCTCTATGGGACGTGTTTCTCTCGAGGCGTCTACTCGCAACGGCCTACGTCTACCCGCCACGGTCTGCGTCTACCCGCCACGGTCAACCCGCCTCGCTCGGAGCACATTCATTCGCTACTGTGAGTTACACCGGCCCGGTGCACACACCGCCATCTTGTGTTCCACGGCCATTTCAATTGCCGATCTCGCGATCACTCGAACCTTCTGTGTTTAATGAAACACCTCACAGCCCTCGGTTTTCTGGCGATCTGCAGTCGGAGCAGGAACATCTACGAAGCATGTGGCAAAGAGGCGAAAGAGTTCGACTACACCGAACGAGTTGTGGCAAACACTAACGGCGCGTCGTCAGAGCCACCACTAGCTGGTCGTTCGCGTTTCAGTCTCGAAATAATATATATATATATTTACGTAGTCTCGAAACCCCGCCAATATCGTCTCACGCAACGCTGAAGTCCAGGACCGGGTGGCCGGGGATTGACCTGTAGTGGATCGTGACGTCGGCCACGGGCGGAAGGACCTCGTGGCCGTGACACCGGTAGTCGTACTCCGCGTGCTCCCCGCTCTGCAGTCTCAGCTCGAAACGTGTGAAGATCGTCAGGATGCACCAGCGTAACTGCAACAGGGCGTAACGTTTGCCCGGACAGAGGGTGCCGAACGCCACCATAGGGTTCTTCAGTTCCCTTCCTGACTTGTAGAATTTGGCGTCTACGAAGCGGTCGAACTTGAACACCTGCGACAGTATCAATCGTTGTAACAAGATATGAATTGGCATCAGTTGCAACAACATCA
The DNA here is from genome assembly GCA_033239005.1 of Lamellibrachia satsuma. Classification (NCBI taxonomy): domain Eukaryota; kingdom Metazoa; phylum Annelida; class Polychaeta; order Sabellida; family Siboglinidae; genus Lamellibrachia; species Lamellibrachia satsuma. The sequence goes on along the minus strand of BSQZ01000008.1, from coordinate 3,182,104 downwards.
GCTGCAAAAATATTAGCTGCGAGCAACAAGCAACATCAGCTGCAGCAACAAAACATCTGCAACAACATCATACACAACAAACATCAGCTGCAACAATATCAGTATCAACACCAGCTGGAACAACAGCTGCTACAGGAGCAGTTGCAACAACGTCAACTGCAATAACAACAATAACAACAACGACGACGACGACAACAACGACGACAACAACAATAACAACAACAACGACGACGACAATGACAATAACAACAACAACAACGACGACGACGACGACAATGACGATAATGACAATAGTAGCAACAAAGACAGCAGCAGTGACATTTAGTCTTGGCAGTTTTTCGTTAATTCCACGTGTTTCTTCGTCTTAAAATGGTTATTCTTGAAATACTGTTAAACCTTGCCCTATCTCCACGTCGGTGTTTTACGTAACAGAACAATTAAACTTCGTATAACTTAATATAACTTAATATCAACCCAAAGGCGGATCAACGGAGCTCAGTACATTTGTTCTACCACAACCACGTACAGGTGCACAATACCTACACCTAAGACATGATTCTCCCATTTAAGCTGGCCACAAACTTATTTCGCTTGATGGACAATAGTGTTTCGATAGACTATTGTCGAAGAGTGATTGTGGTATTTTTGCTCGCTAAAACAGAGCCCTCTCACTCTCGATTACACAAAACCCCGACCCGTGGACTGTATATTGTAACGCGATGTTCACGTCATGCAAGCGTTATTGTTAGATAAATGTTCTGCGAGGGGTTGACGACCTACCAAGGGGTCTTCGAAGATCTCGGGGTCTTTGTGAATGGCGGGCGGGTAGATGGCTACACGGTCGTTCTTCCGCATCAAGTGTGTCTTGCCGTCGCTCGTCTGGAAGTGTGTGTCCTCGCTCACGTAACGGATCATGAAGACGCCGCTCGCCAACCGACACGTCTCCTGGACCACGCTGTCTGTAACAACGACGATAACGGATTACTGGGTGGACGATCGGGTATAGTTTTACTGTCGCGATAGAATTATATCACAAAATAGAGTATTGTCAGAAAACCAGTCCCATACCTTAGTTAATGGGGGGCGGTATTGCATAGGATTGTAGGTAGTTGATTAAAAATGCGGAATCCGCGAATGTCGCAGTAAATAAATAAAATTATCTAACATGTTTATTTATATTATTACAGTGATACATGTAGCCTTGGTGACTTGTTTAGTGCCAGAGGGTGACTAGTTTAACACCAATAGCTCCGGAAGGTCTGTCAAAACAAACACTGTTTTGAAAAACCATAATTTCTGTCGATAGTACAGTGTAATACTGACGATAAATATCGCTAGTTCAGTTTACTATCGGTCGTATTGCATCGTCGCATTGGCTACAACTCGGTGTGCATCAGTAAAGCAGACAAACAAGAACCTGACGTCGCGGAATGAAACCTATCCTGTGGAACAAGTTTTTTTGTAAAACTAACATCGACCTACCGGAGGACAAACATTGCCTAATGGGATAGCAATGCCTAATAGGATAGCAATGCCTAATGGGATAGCAATGCCTAATAGGATAGCAATGCCTAATATGATAGCAATGCCTAATATGATAGCAATGCCTAATGGGATAGCAATGCCTAATGGGATAGCAATGCTTAATAGGATAGCAATGCCTAACAGGATAGCAATGCCTAATAGATTAGCAATGCCTAACAGGATGGCAATGCCTAATAGGATAGCAATGCCTAATAGGATAGCAATAGTTACAATCTTGTTATAAAACAGTTATAAAACACGTTAAAGTTTACTGTTATAAAACATGTATTCTAACATTTGACCGACAAAATGTATTTTAATGGAACACAATGTTTGTTTAATATAATTTAGTCGTTATCTGTTTAATGCGTATGTTTCAGCCCGAACATGATGTTTACATTGCATCATTCCGAACGGCAAAGGCGATATTCATAAACGCATAACGGTAAATGATATTACAATTGGCCGTCACGATTTAACAAGATTTAACAAGATACTAATGTTACCTCATGTCCTCTAGTCTATTATCTTTCTTGAGTGAGAAAAACATATTTCTATCAATATTTTCATACCCATTCAATATCTTAAAAACTTCAATCTGATCTCCTCTTAACCTCCTTGTCTCTAGAGTTGTTAAACCACATTCTTTCAGGCGTTCTTCATAACTAAGGTCTCTCAGTTCTGGAATCATTTTAGTTGCTCTCCTCTGTATTCATTCAAGCTTATCTATATCCTTCTTACGGTATGGCCTCCAAGCTTGTATACAGTAGCCTAACTATTGCTTTATACAGAGGTATAATTATATATTTTTTATTGTATGTTACATTTCTCCCAATCAACACAAGAATTTGATTACTCTTTTGAAGCTGCAATACCACACTGCTCTGAAACTTTCATATCAGCACTTATTGTAACTCCTAAGTCCTTTTCTTTTACAGTAGCCTAGTACCCAGAACAGTATCTCCCATTTTATAGTTTACATCCAAGTTCCTGTGTCCTGTATGTAGGCAGTTAAATTTCCCAAAATTGAACATCTGCCATTTTTCAGACTATTTAACTCATTTGTCTAGATTGTTTTGTAAATGTTGGTTATCATCATCATTGTTAACCTTTCTAAACACTTTTGTGTCATCCGCAAATTTCAGTACGTTGGTTGTTATATGTTACAATACATGTAGTTCATGATATGTAACACGATTATACGATTAAAAGATCATACTTAAGACCTTTAATGTACCCATTTTACGGTGACAGAAACCGATGACAGGTATTCCGCCATTGCATGAATGGAGTCCTGGAATTTGGAAATGTTGCCAAATTGTCATATTTGTTGTGTGTCACGCAGGTGAGTAACACTGACAGACATACTCGAGTCGTGTTGCGAGATGTTTGCTCCACAAACCCGTGGCAATTAGCAGGGGAGGTGTTCAGAGCCAATGACACGGGGAGTATCGCCCCGTCGCGGTGGTGTGTTTAACAAGGCGGTTTGGGATGGATATAGAGGTTGGGTTTAGTGCCAGAGGGTGACGAGTTTAACACCAATTGCTCCGGAAGGTCTGTCAAAACAAACAATGTTTTTTTTAAGATGCGCGAAAGACCCGGACGGTTCTTTTTCTACACCTTCAGCTATCCCTTAACAGACGCTGTCGTTGAGTAGCCACTTTAAATGTTTTACAAACACTGTTTCACCACTTGTATCGGTCCATCTTATAGGTTGTCATGATATGACCCATGACCCATGACCGCCCGGAGCGGGACATGCTCCACTTTCCTTTTATTCCAAGTAAAACTCAAAACTATCAATACTAAGCACGCCTAAACAAAAGTATCAATACTAAGCACACCTAAACACAAGCATCAATACTAAGCACACCTAAACAAAAGTATCAATACTAAGTACATCTAAACACACAAGTATCAATACTAAGCACACCTAAACAAAAGTATCAATACTAAGCACACCTAAACAAAAGTATCAATACTAAGCACACCTAAACAAAACTATCAATACAAAGCACACCTAAACAAAAGTATCAATACTAAGCACCCCTAAACAAAACTATCAATACTAAGCACACCTAAACAAAACTATCAATACTAAGCACACATAAACAAAAGTATCAATACTAACCACACCTAAACAAAACTATCAATACTAAGCACACCTAAACAAAAGTATCAATACTAAGCACGTCTAAACAAAAGTATCAATACTAAGCACACCTAAACAAAACTATCAGTACTAAGCACACCTAAACAAAACTATCAATACTAAGCACACCTAAACAAAACTATCAGTACTAAGCACACCTAAACAAAACTATCAATACTAAGTACACCTAAACAAAAGTATCAATACTAAGCACACCTAAACAAAACTATCAGTACTAAGCACACCTAAACAAAACTATCAGTACTAAGCACACCTAAACAAAACTATCAGTACTAAGCACACCTAAACAAAACTATCAGTACTAAGCACACCTAAATAAAACTATCAATACTAAGCACACCTAAACAACATCAGATGTTTAAACAAAGATTGCCATCTAAAGCAACAACAGACCGAGAGACCAACGTTGCTTCGTGGCCTTGAGGATTTTAGGCCCATATTTGTTTTAAAATCTCCTTCGCCCTGAAATCTACCACCCAGACAACCCGTCGACCAGGGTCGTAGATGCACGCGCTGAGTCGGCAAACATAAAAGAAACCGGCGCGACGAGGCCCTGGTGGCCATTCAACATCTAGGCCCTTGTTTGTCCTCATTGTAGGTCGCCGCCATTAAATATGTATTGATGCAGAGCCGCCGACTGCCGAGAGGTGGACGACCGGGAGGTTCACGCGCAGACGGGAGTGAGGAATGTGGAAATCGGGATGGTGCGAAAGTGGGACGGCCGACGTTGGTATGCGGAAGCGGTTTCAGTGAGGGGGTGGGGAGGGGGTGGTGGGGGGTGTTAGAGATTGAAAGAAAGTAAAGCGCCTCGTTATGTATGGATGATTGCGACGTTGTTGCGTCTCGTTGACCGTTTTGTGCATGTTTACATGCGTGCATGCGTGCGTGCGTGCGTGCGGAAAGTGTAACCCATTTTTAGCAAGAATGCTTGCACGTAAGCTTGCATGCACACACGTACATATTTTTTAATGAATATGTACGCGATTGTGTAGATTATTTTACAACCATCGACTATGCATTGTTTAGTCAAAGATGGTTCGAATATGGAAGCCTCGGCAAGTGTAATCCACGTTGCCCCGTCCAACCAGCTGGATACTTACAATATATCTTATGGATACCTACATTATATCTTATGGATACCTACACTATATCTTATGGATACCTACACTACATCTTATGGATACCTACACTATATCTTATGGATACCTACACTATATCTTATGGATACCTACACTATATCTTATGGATACCTACACTACATCTTATGGATACCTACACTATATCTTATGGATACCTACACTATATCTTATGGATACCTACACTATATCTTATGGATACCTACACTATATCTTATGGATACCTACACTACATCTTATGGATACCTACACTACATCTTATGGATACCTACACTATATCTTATGGATACCTACACTATATCTTATGGATACCTACACTACATCTTATGGATACCTACACTACATCTTATGGATACCTACACTACATCTTATGGATACCTACACTACATCTTATGGATACCTACACTATATCTTATGGATACCTACACTATATCTTATGGATACCTACACTATATCTTATGGATACCTACACTACATCTTATGGATACCTACACTACATCTTATGGATACCTACACTACATCTTATGGATACCTACACTACATCTTATGGATACCTACACTATATCTTATGGATACCTACACTACATCTTATGGATACCTACACTATATCTTATGGATACCTACACTATATCTTATGGATACCTACACTACATCTTATGGATACCTACACTATATCTTATGGATACCTACACTACATCTTATGGATACCTACACTACATCTTATGGATACCTACACTATATCTTATGGATACCTACACTATATCTTATGGATACCTACACTATATCTTATGGATACCTACACTACATCTTATGGATACCTACACTATATCTTATGGATACCTACACTATATCTTATGGATACCTACACTACATCTTATAAATAACGATGGAAATATGTAAACAAAACAGTTTGTGACCCTCGATTGTCTCCCAGAGAAGTTGAATTGTCATAAACTTGTCTTCCGTGGAGTGAAGTTATCTTTATTGTTTGTTCGCGGACTTCACTCTTTCTGTTACTTCACCCCTTGTGGATAACGCTTATGGACCTCCGGACCACCTCCGGACCACCTCCGGACCATCGCTATTATCGGAATTGTAGTTGCAACTGTGAAGGGATGAACTGACTAGAGTCTATGCAATATAGATTGACCAAAGGACACGCGAACCAACGGGGTTGACAGCCCTGAATGAGACTACGTAACTAAGCGGGGAATTATACAGCACGATACCCCATCTCCCGTACAGTCTCGCTAATAGAATTCGCTCACTTCAAGTTAACATTCCTAGGTCTCGACAATCCATACTGCTTTGTGCTACGAGGTGGATCCGGTATGGAATAGTAAGTGACAGAGGCCGACTGTGCACTGTGTTTACAATTGTCCATCATATTTTTTAATCACACCTAGTGTCAAGGGGAGAGGCGTGATGCTAATACGACGTGTCTCTCTTTTTAAGCTGTAAGGCACATCCGCTCAATGAGATAATTCTATGTAGAGGCTGGGAAACAAAAAGGAACAAATGGCTAAAGGGCTACGACGAATCACGGCGTATCCGACAACTACTGTTACGTGTCTCTCGGCGGTAACGTAGACATTTCTTGTGTGAAAGTAGAAGTTGTTCTAACCTGAATTGGCCGTAGAAATGTACAGAATTACCAAGATAATGTGTTGGGTATTTTTCGAGATGCTGCGTATGTCTGCACCGATATAATAAAAATTATAATAATAATAATATTATTATTATTAATATTAATAAAATAACAATAATACTGGTAATAATATAAGTGAACCGTGACGAGGTCATGATAATCTTCATGGCGTCACGGTTGATTGCCATGACGTGACTGATGATGCATTATTCATTATTCCAGTATACTGAGAGCTCGTTGTTTTAATTGTGGCACAACACGTGAACGAATAAACGAGACGGCGAGGAATGTTTCGGTAGGATGTGGGAATGCTCGGTGCTATTGCCATCTATGCAAGGCATGTCACCTCGATAGGTGCGGACAAAAGGCAGATTCAGTGCAAGAACTCGCCAACAACACTGACGCCGAACATACACCGACAAAACAAAACTATTTCCAATCGCTGACACCCGTCGCAGAGTCTCAAGTGGTTGAGATGTGGCAGTTGTCAAGATGCGTAGGAATGCTAAGTAATCGGAAATTAAAGGTGCATAGTCTGGTGTTTTTATTGTAAAGTCGTGTTTTATACAGTATAGAATATATCTATTATAACATCTTCTCTGCCCAAATGTGTTTATTGAAACACTTTTTTTAATTTGAATGTGTCCAGTTGAATAGCGTGTTTACATATTGCTGAATGCGGGAAGTCTAATAATCGAACCAGCTCGGACCGTGAAATACATGTTGTTCTAATTTTATATATTTACTATGCTCATAATTGTGCCTTTAGCATGGAAATATACTTGTTTTGTTAATAATTATTGTTTTGAACTGGAGAAGGAGCAGTGCAGCCTTATGGGTGACGGGGTTCCATGAGGACAGTGCAGCCTTATGGGTGACGGGGTTCCATGAGGACAGTGCAGCCTTATGGGTGACGGGGTTCCATGAGGACAGTGCAGCCTTATGGGTGACGGGGTTCCATGAGGACAGTGCAGCCTTATGGGTGACGGGGTTCCATGAGGACAGTGCAGCCTTATGGGTGACGGGGTTCCATGAGGACAGTGCAGCCTTATGGGTGACGGGGTTCCACGAGGACAGTGCAGCCTTATGGGTGACGGGGTTCCACGAGGACAGTGCAGCCTTATGGGTGACGGGGTTCCACGAGGACAGTGCAGCCTTATGGGTGACGGGGTTCCATGAGGACAGTGCAGCCTTATGGGTGACGGGGTTCCACGAGGACAGTGCAGCCTTATGGGTGACGGGGTTCCATGAGGACAGGTAAAGTAAGGTAAGATCATTTTTGGACGAAGTATCCGACAAGGTCGACATGGCACATTATAACTTACCGAGAACCTTGAGTTCTTCCGTCGTCTTGAGGCTGAATGTCGCCGTGTTGTTCTTGTCCAGTCTCCCGTTGGTGGCTTCCTGTCAATCAAAGTTGACAGACTTAATACAATACACGTCAACAACTCAGTATTACTCTTCGTAGATTGTTCGCTACGCTAGGAGTGTTTTTTTGGCAATTGTTCCAAGTTACACAAACCGCCCCCTCGCCGTCTTTGTGTATGTAGCGCCCTCTGACACAGAATACTTAACTGATCAGTGGACGGTTCACGTAACTTGGAACAATCGTAGAAAACACGTGTAGCGTTGCGAACAATTAAATTGCAGAAATAATTGCAGAACACACACCTGCAACTCTTGCAGCAGAGCCTCGTGAGCTTTCGGGTCCTCGAGCACGTGGTTGATGGCCCAGAAAGCGAGACGGAACGTGTTGTAGTTGACGTGCAGGTAGACGAGGTTGTGGCCCTTGATGTCGGAGTCGGTCTGTCCGTGGAGACGCATGTAGTCGATGGCGTTCTTAATATAATCGCACGTGTCGGGCTGACGGAGAAGTTCGTCGGCGGACGGCTGGGCAAGGAGGCCACCGAGGGCTTTCATCGCCGCCGGAAAGCACTTCTTGGGCACGCCGAGCCATAGGTAGTTGAAGTACTCGTGGAACACCTCGAAGTTCTCATAGACCTTCTGTGCACTGAAAGAGCACGCAGAAAAAAAACCTTAAAACAATGTCGTACTCGGGACATCCAAGTGCTTACTTGTTGGGCGGGCATCGAAAGGGCTTTTTGGAGGCATTGTTTACAGCAACAGAAGGTCCGTGTCTCTGGACCATGGGAGGCGAGAGTGGTGCAGAAGCTAAATTGTAGTTTCTCATAAGCGTTAGCAAAAAACTGTGGAAAAAAGACAAATGAGAACTGAGGAGGAAGGTCTGGAATAAAGCTAAGCAGGTGGCCAGAGACAGAGCGAGCTGGAGAAAGTTCACTGCAAGGCCAAAGGTGATAGGTGAGGTAAAGTGAGGCGAGGTAGTGTAAGGTAAAGTAAGGTATGGTAAGGTAGTGTAAGGTAAAGTAAGGTATGGTAAGGTAGTGTAAGGTAAAGTAAGGTATGGTAAGGTAGGGTAAGGTAAAGTAAGGTATGGTAAGGTAGTGTAAGGTAAAGTAAGGTATGGTAAGGTAGGGTAAGGTAAAGTAAGGTATGGTAAGGTAGGGTAAGGTAAAGTAAGGTATGGTAAGGTAAAGTAAGGTGTGGTAAGGTAGTGTAAGGTAAAGTAAGGTGATAGGTGAGGTAAAGTGAGGCGAGGTAGTGTAAGGTAAAGTAAGGTATGGTAAGGTAGTGTAAGGTAAAGTAAGGTATGGTAAGGTAGTGTAAGGTAAAGTAAGGTATGGTAAGGTAGGGTAAGGTAAAGTAAGGTATGGTAAGGTAGTGTAAGGTAAAGTAAGGTATGGTAAGGTAGGGTAAGGTAAAGTAAGGTATGGTAAGGTAGGGTAAGGTAAAGTAAGGTATGGTAAGGTAAAGTAAGGTGTGGTAAGGTAGTGTAAGGTAAAGTAAGGTGTGGTAAGGTTGTGTAAGGTAAAGTAAGGTGTGGTAAGGTAGGGTAAGGTAAAGTAAGGTATGGTAAGGTAGTGTAAGGTAAAGTAAGGTATGGTAAGGTAGTGTAAGGTAAAGTAAGGTATGGTAAGGTAGGGTAAGGTAAAGTAAGGTATGGTAAGGTAGTGTAAGGTAAAGTAAGGTATGGTAAGGTAGGGTAAGGTAAAGTAAGGTATGGTACGGTAGGGTAAGGTAGGGTAAGGTAAAGTAAGGTATGGTAAGGTAGGGTAAGGTAACGTAAGGTATGGTAAGGTAAAGTAAGGTGTGGTAAGGTAGTGTAAGGTAAAGTAAGGTGTGGTAAGGTAGTGTAAGGTAAAGTAAGGTGTGGTAAGGTAGGGTAAGGTAAAGTAAGGTATGGTAAGGTAGTGTAAGGTAAAGTAAGGTATGGTAAGGTAGGGTAAGGTAAAGTAAGGTAGGGTAAGGTAGTGTAAGGTAAAGTAAGGTATGGTAAGGTAGGGTAAGGTAAAGTAAGGTATGGTAAGGTAGGGTAAGGTAAAGTAAGGTATGGTAAGGTAGTGTAAGGTAAAGTAAGGTATGGTAAGGTAGTGTAAGGTAAAGTAAGGTATGGTAAGGTAGGGTAAGGTATGGTAAGGTAGGGTAAGGTAAAGTAAGGTATGGTAAGGTAGTGTAAGGTAAAGTAAGGTATGGTAATGTAGGGTAAGGTAAAGTAAGGTATGGTAAGGTAGTGTAAGGTAAAGTAAGGTATGGTAAGGTAGGGTAAGGTAAAGTAAGGTATGGTAAGGTAGTGTAAGGTAAAGTAAGGTATGGTAAGGTAGTGTAAGGTAACGTAAGGTATGGTAAGGTAGTGTAAGGTAAAGTAAGGTATGGTAAGGTAGGGTAAGGTAAAGTAAGGTATGGTAAGGTAGTGTAAGGTAAAGTAAGGTAAAGTAAGGTAGGGTAAGGTAAAGTAAGGTATGGTAAGGTAGTGTAAGGTAAAGTAAGTTATGGTAAGGTAGTGTAAGGTAAAGTAAGGTGTGGTAAGGTAGGGTAAGGTAAAGTAAGTCACAGTGAAAAAAATACACACACTACCAACATATTGCATAGCCAGAAACTAGTTCTCACACAGAAGACCAGGACACGTGTCTCTACAGAACACCAAACAAACATAAATGAAGTTAAATAAAAACCAATTCCCAATCTATCTTGGTCCACTGCAGCTGGTGCTAAATTCTAATGGTACTCTGCGAGCTGTGACCACCACGTGTCCGCAGCGTGGTGCTTCACTGTCGTAGGCACACCTTCATTAGGGCAATTCACACGGGCAATTAAACACAACTTTAACAAGATTTAACATTTAACAACATTTAACAACTCTGCGAGCTAGGACCACCACGTGTCCGCTGCGTGGTGCTTCACTGTCGTAGGCACACCATCATTAGCAATGACTAGGGCATGACTAGGGCATGACTGTTCCGCGAGTAGGTGAAAGGACACAGCAGAGCGGGTAACCACGACACATAAGCATGTGTAACACTTAAAAGGGCAATTCACACGGGCAATTAAACACAACTTAGGCTACCTTCGCGGCCATGGATTGCGTAGACAGGGCGACACGGTCTGATGCACACGTGACATGTGACTTAAGCTAATTATCCGCCAGTGGAAACTCGCGTGACCAACCTGAAGGCTGACGACGCCTCCTGGCGGCCGAAGATGGAGTTGAAGAGGGCATCGAAGACAGTGTTGGCGGCGAAGTTTCGCAGTCCGTCCGACGTCCACGCGTCGCCGTGGTTGTTGTTGGCCGGCAGTGTTCGGTCGCACGCCACGTTCAGGTTCTCGACGAATCGATGCATGCCACGCTGCATGAATGCACCACGAACCTGCGAACAAGACCAGTCTCGTTGTAACGACATCCATATCAATATCCGTACTAGGAACCTGCAAACAGGATCAGCCTCGTTGTAACGACATCGATATCAATATCCGTACTAGGAACCTGCAAACAGGACCAGCCTCGTTGTAACGACATCGATATCAATATCCGTACTAGGAACCTGCAAACAGGACCAGCCTCGTTGTAACGACATCGATATCAATATCCGTACTAGGAACCTGCAAACAGGACCAGCCTCGTTGTAACGACATCGATGTTTGCTGCAACCAGTTCTACTTAATCTGAAAATAGTTTCATAGACGGTGGCCTTGGTTGTAACGATACTGACTAAGTTGCACTGTTGACAGGCATATTATAATAACGTTTAGACCCATTCAAACAGCGACACTCATGTAAACTAATGTTGACACACGTTGTAACGACCACATTTACATTATGACACCGATTAGACCAATTCAAACAACGGTAACTCGACAAAGTAATGTTAACAAATGTTGCAGTGACGACATTCCCGCTATACCCGCCTATTATGTTGCAGTGACGACATTCCCGCTGTACCCGCCTATTATGTTGCAGTGACGACATTCCCGCTATACCCGCCTATTATGTTGCAGTGACGACATTCCCGCTGTACCCGCCTATTATGTTGCAGTGACGACATTCCCGCTGTACCCGCCTATTATGTTGCAGTGACGACATTCCCGCTGTACCCGCCTATTATGTTGCAGTGACGACATTCCCGCTGTACCCGCCTATTATGTTGCAGTGACGACATTCCCGCTGTACCCGCCTATTATGTTGCAGTGACGACATTCCCGCTATACCCGCCTATTATGTTGCAGTGACGACATTCCCGCTATACCCGCCTATTATGTTGCAGTGACGACATTCCCGCTATACCCGCCTATTATGTTGCAGTGACGACATTCCTGCTATACCCGCCTATTATGTTGCAGTGACGACATTCCCGCTATACCCGCCTATTAAAACAATAAGAATATTCTAGTGTATACTTCAGGTGAATGAATCTACCGGGCCACTCGTCTGGTAGTCACTTCCTATTCCTCCTAACTCCCGGGGGAAGGGGTCGCTCCCACTCACCGTGCGTCCGGTGTCCTTGATCATCTTCTTCGGCTCGACCAGCGAGAAGCTGAAGACGTTCCAGTTGACCTGTTTCTGGATCGGGTCGAAGTCGAAGTTGCGCTCTTTGCTCACAGCCTCGACGCTGTGTGGGTCCATGACGATCGTGATGTACTGGTTGATGAGACGCAGTGTGAACACTTCGCCGTAGACGGAGCGACACTTGTGCAGGAAGTTGACGGCGTGACGATTGAAGTCGGCTGCACTGCCCCACAGCAGGCTGCCGGCGACGATTGGGGGCTCGCCGGGTCTCCTAAAGCACGACACGACGCACGTTACAGACGACGACAATACGACGGACGGACGAACTGATAGCTGGGTTAAAACCTATATCCTGTGTGTGTGTGTGTGTGCGTGCGTGCGTGCGTGCGTGCGAGCAGTGCGTGCGTGCATGGATATATATGGATTATATATACGTTTTAAAGTACTTATTCCGGGAGTGGCGGGAGTGGCGGGGGTGGGGGTGGGGGGGGGCTGGGAATTAGTACCCTTTGGGCGAACAGGTGAATGTTAACAATAGTGAATGGCCATTAGTAGAGGGCAACACAAGTTCATGTAACTATTTGGCAGTTTATAAGAAGGTGGAATGCGCATAATTTCATATATTTTGGCTAGTACTCGGTGGCATTGGTGACATTGGTGGCACGTACGAACGCTTTGGACAATGGCCAAACACGCTGGACAAGGTGTGAACACGATGGTGTGAGGTTGTATCAGACAATTTGGACACTGTCCAGACACGTAGGAATGACTTAACTTCTCCGGACATTTGATTAACATCCAATCGGAGACTGAACGACGACCCGAATTCGTGTTCAATGAAACGTTAACTCCAGAAATGGTAGCTAAGAAAATAAAGGCAATGAAGGATAATAAATCACCGGGAGTGGATGGAATTCCTCCAAAATTACTAATGGAAACATTAGAACAAATCAGTATACCACTTGCAAGAATGTTCAACTTGTCATTAAAAGAGGGAGTTGTTCCTTTTGAATGGAAAGAAGCAAACATCATACCATTATTTAAAAAGGGTTCGAGAAATAAGTCAGAGAATTACAGACCAGTGAGTTTAACGTCAGTGATTTGTAAATTATTAGAAAGATTAATTAAAGACCAAATGGTGGACTTAATTGTTAGGCATAAATTATTAAATTCATCTCAACATGGATTCCTAAAAGCGAAGTCATGCTTAACAAATATGTTATGTTTTTTTTGAAGAAATCACTAAGTGGATAGACATGGGATCAACAAAAGATATTATCTACTTAGATTTTCAGAAAACTTTTGACAAAGTGCCACATCAAAGATTACTTTTTAAATTAAAAGCCCATGGTATCGGGTATGGCATAATTGACTGGATAGAACAATTGCTGACTGACAGAAGACAGCGTGTTGTAGTAGATGGAGAAGTTTCAAACTGGAAATAAGTTTTGAGTGGGATACCACAAGGATCAGTATTAGGATTTTATTATTCATAATATATATATATATATATATATATATATATATATATATATATATATATATATATAAATATATATATATATATATATATATATATATATATATATATATATATATATATATATATATATATATATATATATATATATATATATTATAAATAGTCTGAAAATTATAAATATATATATATATATATATATATATATATATATATATATATATATATATATATATATATATATATATATATATATATATATATATTAGTTAAATAGTCTGAAAATGGCAGATGTTATTAAATTTTGGGAAATGTAAATGCCTACATACAGGACATGGGAACTTGGATGTAAACTATAATATGGGAGATGCTGTTCTAGGTACTACTGTAAAAGAAAAGGATTTAGGAGTAACAATAAGTGCTGATATGAAAGTGTGATATTGTAGCTTTAGAGGGTAATACAATTCTTGGGTTGATTAGGAGAAACATAACATACAAGGAAAAAAGCTAATTATACCTTTGTATAAAGCAATAGTTAGACCTCATTTAGAATACTGTATACAAGCGTGGAAACAATATCGTTAGAAGGATATAGATACGCTTGAAAGAATTCAGAGGAGAGCAACTTAAATTATTCCAGAACTGAGAGACCTTAGTTATGAAGAACGCCTAAAGAATGTGGTTTAACAACTCTAGAGACAAGGACGTTAGGAGGAGATCAGATTGAAGTTTTTAAGATATTTAATGGGTATGAACATATTGATAGAAATATGTTATTCTCACTCAAGAAAGATAGTAGAACTAGAGGACATGAGGTCAACTTAGTAAAGAATCAGTGTAGATTGGATGTCAGGAAGTATCTTGTTAAACTTAAACGTGTTATTAGCGCAAACCATATTAATAACAACGCCTACTTCTGGCACGGACATTGTAGGCACCTACTTCTGGCACGGACCTTGTAGGCACCTACTACTGGCACGGACCTTGTAGGCACCTACTACTGGCACGGACCTTGTAGGCACCGACTTCTGGCACGGACATTGTAGGCACCTACTACTGGCACGGACCTTGTAGGCACCTACTACTGGCACGGACCTTGTAGGCACCGACTTCTGGCACGGACATTGTAGGCACCTACTACTGGCGCGGACCTTGTAGGCACCTACTACTGGCACGGACCTTGTAGGCACCTACTACTGGCACGGACCTTGTAGGCACCTACTACTGGCACGGACCTTGTAGGCACCTACTACTGGCACGGACCTTGTAGGCACCTACTACTGGCACGGACCTTGTAGGCACCTACTACTGGCACGGACCTTGTAGGCACCTACTACTGGCACGGACCTTGTAGGCACCGACTTCTGGCACGGACATTGTAGGCACCTACTACTGGCACGGACCTTGTAGGCACCTACTTCTGGCGCGGACCTTGTAGGCACCTACTACTGGCACGGACCTTGTAGGCACCTACTACTTGCACGATATACTTTCGGCCCGTGATACAGTCCATTAGACCCGATGTAAGGCTCGAAAGGAATGCAAATGCTGACGTCAGCAACCTCATCTAAATACCCCTCTAAGCACCCCTTGATTAAACAGGTGACTGCGTCTGGCGGGGCAGCGACCTGTGAGAAACAATCTAGGGAACGCGACCCGCCCGCCAGCGATAGGAGCACCCCCATAGCCCGGCAGTCACCCCACCCCTACTCCGGCGACCACCCCACCCCTACTCCGGCGACCACCCCACGCGCATAGCGACAACCCGCCTAGTGTGGCACCAATAGTCAGAAAGAACTGCGAATGCCGTAGAACGGGCGAACATTTGAACAACATGTGTGTCAGTAGTTAATCTCTATTAGTAGTTAGCCACTGTTAGTAGTTAGCCGGTATTAGTAGTTAGCCGGTGTTAGTAGTTAGCCGGTATTAGTAGTTAGTCACTATTAGTAGTTGGCCGGTATTAGTAGTTAGCCGGTATTAGTAGTTAGCCGGTATTAGTAGTTAGTCACTATTAGTAGTTGGCCGGTATTAGTAGTTAGCCACTGTTAGTAGTTAGCCACTATTAGTAGTTAGCCGGTATTAGTAGTAAGCCACTATTAACATTAATTTCTTTTGGATGACAAATTAGTGTACACGTAAACGCTCAGATGACCCAATGACCTGTCAGCGAAAACACCGTTGACCAGACTGGAAGAGAGCGGCAGACAAAAACATGGAGATGAACCTTGGAAGAAGAACTGAAGGTTGCTGGGCTGAGACGGGGCACGGCGGTAGGAGAGCCCAAAACAGGGGGAACTGGCGAGATCTTATGAACCACACCTGGGAACGCTGAAGATAAACAGGTAATACGCTAAGAATTCACCAGAGTACACCTATTCACGACCTCATTCGTACACGTTAATTGCGGGCGAATCACAGTTACGTTTGGGGTATGACCTGAAACGGTGTAAAACCTGCAACTATCTTCGCGCCGACAAGGCAGTGTTCAGTCCCCTTTGTGCCCTCACATCGCACTCAGCTGTTTACGTTGGCGTGCAAATGTCGGTCGTTAACGTTAGATCCACTTTTTAGAACATTTGATCACAGAAATCAGTGCCAACAAACGCACCGCGTTCGAAGAAATGAAATGAGATAAAAGTTTGCCGATGCTTACAGAAAGCCCGATGAGCGTTCTAATGGCGGTGTGTTATAATGACAGACGACAACATAATCTGCAAATAATCAAAGCGGGCTTAAAAAATGCTACACTAACTTTTAAAGGGCAACAAAACCAGACATGACGTCTTTTGCGGTCTGGAAAGGTTTCATCATGTTGTTGGCGAGACTCCGAACATAATTTACTGTCACCGCAAACATGTTGATTAGAGGATGTACTCGACACACAAGGAGGGCCCTGCGACATAGCAGCTAATCGTCTTTATATATCACTTCAGTACATTTGAGCAACACAAACCAACTAAATGTCCTTTGCGGTAAGAGGACGTTTCGTAAGTGTTTTTTTTAATCCTCCTACTCATTAATTATACACGTTCTAATTCACAGCAATTGCTCAACTTGTTAGACCTGCCGATACGCATCAATTAGACGTTTGAATACACATCAATTCGTCCAGTTGTTAGCGTAGCACGCAACTGTAGCGAGCTGCGATACGGTTTTTTCTCTACAAACAAACTTCGTTCGACGCAAACAGTAAGGCGTCGAGTCTAACCGCAAAAATGTACACAGCTGATAGTGCACGAACTAAGTATTTCAGTCGGGGCAGTGGCGGGTTGTTTTTACCGAAGTTTGTCCCGCTTGGGGGGTTGTACCGGCGGCTGAATGATCGCATGTTGTGTCACGTTGAATCGGAACATTCCAGCCCGCTACAGATCATTATTGTTTTCCCCATCGAAACCAACGCCGCTGAGAGTCAGGCAATTGCACTCCGTGAGCAACGTTACAGTCCGGGTTTAATAAAAATGTCCACTTTGGTGTGTCTTGTCACTGACCTACAATAGCGTTTTCTTCAAATCCTACATTTTTGTTTTCGAGAAAATCAACATGGGAGATGCTACCCACCATTTGTCGCCCAAAAAAACACAGGGGATCCTTCCATCGTACACAGGGGATCCTTCCATCGTACACATGGGATCCTTCCATCATACACAGGGGATCCTTCCATCGTACACAGGGGATCCTTCCATCGTACACAGGGGATCCTTCCATCGTACACAGGGTATCCTTCCATCGTACACAGGGGATCCTTCCATCGTACACAGGGTATCCTTCCATCATACACAGGATATCCTTCCATCGTACACAGGGATCCTTCCATCGTACATAGGGGATCATAACATAGTACACAGGGGATCATTCCATCGTGCACAGGGGATCCTTCCATCGTACACAGGAGATCATTCCGTCACTGACACGTGCATAATTATGGTACCAACCAGCGACTAAAAATTTATGCCTGTCCGTAACAGAAGCGTCAAAGTCTACAAATATGCCCTGTTGCCTGTGCATAAACTATTATTTCAGGGTGTAAAATATCTTCGAAAATGGGGATCGTCTCAAAATTACTGGCACTTTATTCGTATGAAACGAACGCGGAAGTAGAATAATGATCTGTCCTAGCATCAGCGTAGGAACAAAGCTCTTTCTCGAATCCTTCACTAGAGGCGCTCGGCACACAATGTACTATGGACTTCAGTCTATGAATGAACTAAAGGGAATAATGCCAACTGGGTTAACTAAGTAAACGAAACATCTGGATCCAAGATAATATCTACACAAAGCGAATAATGTCGTTCGAACTGTTAGCAATTGCAATATCCTCATTTAAACATTATAAATAAAAATGCGTGTTAAGCAAAATATATATTGACAAATTGCACATTAATTTTTTTACAGGCCAAAGCAACACACAAGTTACGCAAAACACTACAGCGTGTAACACGAATGTCCAGGTACGTGGCAAGAATGTCCAGGTACGTGGCAAGAATGTCCAGGTACGTGGCAAGAATGGGTTTTAGGACAGGAATGATAATGAATTTTGTAAATTTTGTCATGCCGTCATTTTGTATAACGTCCAGACACGACAGCCTAGGTGTAATTAAACGTGCGGACATAGTAAGGTTGGTGTGTCGGTGCATATATCTTGCGAGAAAACACGGACTAGTGACCACAAGATCCACGGACAATAGGTGTATGACGCAACATGCAGGGAAGGAGGTCACGAGACAGGTCAGACGGCTGGCCGAAGCGACACGGCCATACAACATGGTCCACTTCACGCGCCATTCGCCATTTCACCGTGAATCGCCGGCATTTTCCTCGCTCGTTCGCCGGCGTTTTTTCGCTGCTGTGAGCACATTGACAAATACCCTGCCGGTGTCGACATCTGGTCTCGCTCAGCCAAGGACTGCACCGTTCACGGCAAGATGACATTACGTCGAATCGCCCGGCCAGTAAACACCGTCAAAGTCTTACGGAACGATCCCGGTCCAGAGTTGGTCTCAATAATTATGTAAACTCACTAGAATAAAATAAACACTTCTGTGTTAGCCTTGGATGTAAGGCTGTTTGGAGTAGAATAACACAATACACAAGACAATCTATTTAATCGTAAACGATCTTATAAACACTTCTGTGTTAGCCTTGGATGTAAGGCTGTTTGGAGTAGAATAACACAATACACAAGACAATCTATTTAATCGTAAACGATCTTATAAGCTGACGACAACAGCAACCACAGAAGTTGCGGCGACGGTTTACTTAAAGCGCTGTCCTCAATTCATTTAGGTCTTCGTGGAATAGGTTAAAATCATTCAACCTTATGTTGTGCGATCAGAAAGAAATTTGATATAATTAAGTTACAACAACCAGCTATTAAAGCCAAATTCTCACTGAAGTTGCGCAACAAATATGATATATTACAAGACTACGAAGAAACAGGCGACGAAGAAGTACTGGGGTACAAAAAGAAAGGGCAAAAACCATGGATCAGCAAGGAGTCGTGGGAGTTAGTAGAAGAGAGAAAACGACTGAAGAACAACATCGAGCAGACAAAGTCAGACAGGATTAAGCAGAATTACATGGATAAATATAGGTGTAAAGACAAAGAAGTGAAGAAGAGCATGAGACAAGACAAGAGGAAGTGGGTTGACCACCTTGCCATGGAAGCAGAGGAAGCAGCATGTAATGGAAGAATGAAAGAAGTGTATGATATTACAAAAACCCTCAGTAATGACAAACGTAAGACAACAAATGCAGTGAAAGACAAAGGTGGAAACTTAATAATGGAAGGATTGGCCAGAAGGAAGCGATGGAAAGAACACTTTGAGGACATCCTTAATAGACCTATACCTGATGACCCTGTAACAGATGTGGAGATAGATCCGATCATAAACGAAATCAGCACTGACCCAATAACAAAGGCAGAAATTAGAACAGCGCTAAGGAAGATGAAAAACGGGAAAGCAGGGGGCAAGGACGAAATTACAGCAGAATTATTAAATGCAGACATGAACACAACAGAGAAATGGCTTGTTAATTTTTTCAGAACATTTTGGGAACAAGAGAAACTGCCAAAAACGTGGAAGCAGGGACTGATCGTTAAAATACCGAAGAAAGGTGACATGACAGAGAGCGGGAATTGGAGAGGAATTACTTTGACATCTGTTCCTAGTAAACTATTCGGAAGAGTACTCATTGACAGAATAAGAGATGGAGTTAACAGCAAGTTGAGATACGAACAAGCAGGTTTCAGAAGTGGGAGAGGCACAGTAGAACATATATTTATTTTACGAAATATTATAGAACAGGTAGTGGAATGGCAGGCAACTCTATACATCACGTTTGTGGACTTTGAAAAAGCATTTAATTCAGTGCACCGAGAGAGTCTATGGACAATTATGGAGAGCTATAGAATTCCATGCAAGATAATCCACATGGTACAGATGTTATACGAAGATAGTGAATGTACAGTGTTAGACGAAGGTGAGGAATCTGAGTGTTTCAAGGTCAAAACTGGAGTTAAACAAGGAGATGTAATGTCTGGATTTATCTTCTTGATAGTAGTGGACTGGATAATGAGAAACACAACAGCGGGAAACAAAACAGGGATAAGATGGAACTTCACGTCAAAACTAGAGGACCTGGACTTTGCCGACGACATAGCACTCATGTCATCATGCTACACACACATGCAAACAAAGACAAGACAACTGAATCAATTTGCAGCAAGGACAGGACTAAGAATAAATAAAAAGAAAACTCAAATATTGAGGATAAACAGCAAGTGCGAAAACAGAATACTAATCGATGATCAAGAGCTAAAGGAAGTGGACAAGTATAACTACCTTGGTGCGAACGTTAGTAAGCAAGGAGGAGGCGGCGATGACATTGTTAACAGAATTCATAATAAAGCTTGAGTATCCTTCATGAAACTAAAGCAGATATGGAGTTCAAATATATACACATTGAGATCTAAATTGAGGCTTTTTAACACACTTGTTAAACCAGTGTTTTTGTATGGAAGTGAAACATGGAAAATAAACGAAGGAGACAACAGAAAGTTAGATACATTTTATTTCAAGTGCTTAAGACGAATCCTACAAATTCGATGGCCATACGTTGTATCAAATTGAGATATTCTGGCAAAAACAAAATTGAAGACAATCAGCACTGAGGTCAAGTTAAGAAGATGGAAGTGGGTACGACATATCCTACGAATGTACAAGAACAGCAACTGTGAGACTGCGCTGACCTGGACGCCAGAAGGTAGAAGAAAGGTTGGTTGACCAAAGACAACGTGGCGATCAACTATTGAAAATGAAAGACGTATACTGGGGTGGAATAGCTGGAACGAAGCCATACGTGTAGCAGCTGACAGAACAAGATGGAGGAGATTCACTTCGGCCTTATGGGCCGCTGGGCCCGAAGAGGATAGGTGAGGTAAGGTATGTTATGTTATGTTATGTTATGTT
Organism: Lamellibrachia satsuma; assembly: GCA_033239005.1. NCBI lineage: Eukaryota > Metazoa > Annelida > Polychaeta > Sabellida > Siboglinidae > Lamellibrachia > Lamellibrachia satsuma. The sequence goes on along the minus strand of BSQZ01000008.1, from coordinate 3,160,814 downwards.
ATGTTATGTTATGTTATGGCACAACATTTGTTCCGTCGATGTTATTTTGGCTCAGTAGAAATGTCACAGCTGTCATAGCTGTCACAGCTGTCACAGATTGTGCAATGATTTAATGTAACTAAATAACTCATCTGCACAAACGATCCACTACGTCAGAGAGGATATGTCTCATTTTTAGCGAAATTACTCTAAAGAGAGAGACGGGCGAAAACATCGAGATGAGGACCTTTACACTGGCACGGAGTCTAACGACCGCACAATACTTTCTGTGCATCCTGTACAATGATAAATAATCAGGACTCACCACGGCGCCAAACGGTACTATCCAATATACCCAGATACTCTGATGGAAGCAATCATTTATCAAAAATTATGACGAATACCCAAGACGGAGAAATACCATTTGGTGGAGACCAGCGAAGCGCTCCAACTAACGGAAACTGTCTAGGAAAGACGCAACAAGTTAGATCGAGTTATTTCGTCCCTGCCTTTATGTCAAAAATAAGTGATAATTTCCGGAAAGCGCGCGAACGCTGCCAGCAGTCCGTCAACGATTTCTGCTGCTCGTTATCCGCGTTTGATTCGGGTTTCTGGTTTTTGTATCCAGTCAGCTATGATTGAACCAAACAGTATGTCACCTCTGACACAAGATTGCAGAACTGCGACTGTTGTTTGTTCTGTGGTGTAATATACAAAAAGCAACACGTTGCAATTATAGCTGTGTGGCTGCGCTCATAAATCACCGCCAGAGAGATCATGCGCGGCGTTTATGTTAGCTAAATTCGACACGGGGATAACAGTTAGATGAAGTGTCTCAGACGAATCACCCATGAACGAAACCCCCACCCAGCGACAGACAGGGACCACCAACACGGGCTGATAACCTGAAAAGATGCACGGCAGACAACATCGATCATTTTGCGGCTCGTTCACAGTGTACCGGGAAATCACGTTGTCGTCGATGGAGAAATATTTCCATATCAACAACAAGTTTAGAAAGGTACGTTCTTATATAGCGCGGTATACAGTCATCGGGACTGCTCAAAGCGCTTTACACTTCACCCCCTGGCAGACCTGTTCCTTACACTTCACCCCCTGGCAGACCTGTTCCTTACACTTCACCCCCTGGCAGACCTGTTCATTCCAACGCCGTCTCGACTTCTCATGGAAGCATTCAGCCATGCTGCAGACGATTATTCGTTCACATATCCACCTCTGTCTGTAGCCAGGCACTCGTTCACAGCTGAGTGAACTGTGGCAACGAGGGGTGAAAGAAAGTGCCAATGATTCGAAACGGCAGCAAGATGATTCCAATCCGGGTTCTCTCGATTAAGGGTCCGACGTCCCACATAAGTTTAGGAGCAACATAAATGACGCTAAATGTGCATTATGAACTAGTTTCCGCGTCGCCTGCAGGTGGCCACATTTCAACACGCGCGCGTAGGCGTGTGACAAAAAGACGCGACGACAAAAACGGGCGAACTTCACATAAACGCACGTACTGGAGCAGAAAGAGACGAGTGGGTCGTGCCCTCGACTCGACCGCCAAGCCATCCCCTCGACCGACAAGACGCCCTCTCGACCGACAAGCCACCCCCTCGACCGTCAAGCCGCCCCCTCGACCGTCAAGCGGCTCCCCCATTTGCACACTGTTATATAGGTTTCTATTTTGATTCTTCTCTTGCCAGAGCCTGCGCGGAACACGTGTAACGCACGTGACCTCTCGTTGACACTCGCCAATTAGCCGAATGCTAATTTACCGAATCACCTGTGTAGGCGTCCGACGTGTCCAGCGAATGGTTTTGAGCGGCAACTCAGCGCGTATCCCACTTGACGTATGCTACGCCTTAGAGGTGGGCGTAGCAAGCGTCATAGGAAGGAAAAGTTCGCAGAATACACATCTGCTTCATATTCTTATCTCGGTCCACATTTCAGCAGTTATTAGTTTCGTGCACATTACTTGTTTCATTATTCGTTTAATTATTTCTCATGCACGTGCACATTACTTGTGTCATTATTCCTTCATTGTTTCTCATATACTTGCACATTAGGCCCTGGGCTTAACTCCCCGCGCCCATTGACCGAGCAATTATCACAAAACGCCGATGTTGTTATGCTAGCTGATCCACGCGTTTAGCGTATATGTAGTAGGACCTATATGTAGTATATGTAGTAGGCCCTATTGTAGTATATGTAGTAGGCCCTATTGTAGTATATGTAGTAGGCCCTATTGTAGCATATGTAGTAGGACCTATATGTAGTATATGTAGTAGGACCTACATGTAGTATATGTAGTAGGCCCTATTGTAGTATATGTAGTAGGCCCTATTGTAGTATATGTAGTAGGCCCTATTGTAGCATATGTAGTAGGACCTATATGTAGTATATGTAGTAGGACCTATATGTAGTATATGTAGTAGGCCCTATTGTAGTATATGTAGTAGGCCCTATTGTAGTATATGTAGTAGGCCCTATTGTAGTATATGTAGTAGGCCCTATTGTAGTACATGTAGTAGGCCCTATTGTAGTATATGTAGTAGGCCCTATTGTAGTACATGTAGTAGGCCCTATTGTAGTATATGTAGTAGGCCCTATATGTAGTATATGTAGTAGGCCCTATTGTAGTATATGTAGTAGGCCCTATTGCATTTAATAATGTAATGATAATAAAAAGTTCAATGTGACCTATTTCTACATCGCGTTCAGTTTATGCGAAAATACAGTGATATCATCTTATCATACACGAACGCGCACCCGCACGCCCGCACGCCCGCACGCCCGCACGCCCGCACGCCCGCACGCACACACAACCCTTCTGATTTTAAACACAGCGTTTAGACACGCTTTCTAGAGCAGCGAGACCGTACGACAGACGTCGCAGTCGCGTCTGTCGTATCTGATCAGATCGTTTCGGTGGCTGCAAAGTTCGTGGGCATTCAACTGTCGCCTCGCTGGGGCGACAATGTGATCAGGTGACGCCATCACATCAGGTGATGTCACGCGACAACTTCTCGGGATGTCTTTCATTCGCCGGTAAATACCAAAAGATTGAAAGCCGAGATACATTCCACCCAACAATATCTTTGAATAACCCGCGCGTGTTGTGGCTTGCACCGGATCCTCAACTACTGGAGGCGCGTGTTGTGGCTTGCACCGGATCCTCAACTACTGGAGGCGCGTGTTGTGGCTTGCACCGGATCCTCAACTACTGGAGCCGCGTGTTGTGGCTTGCACCGGATCCTCAACTACTGGAGCCGCGTGTTGTGGCTTGCACCGGATCCTCAACTACTGGAGGCACGTGTTGTGGCTTGCACCGGATCCTCAACTACTGGAGGCGCGTATTGTGGCTTGCACCGGATCCTCAACTACTGGAGGCGCGTGTTGTGGCTTGCACCGGATCCGTACCTCATCTACTGGAGCCGCGTTGAACGATCCACGTCGGTTGATTGAGCCCATCGTGAACCACGTTCATTGAATAGAAAGTGTGTGAATAGTTTAAGTTGTAGTGTGTGAATAGCTTAAGTTGTAGTGTGTGAATAGTTTAAGTTGTAGTGTGTGAATAGCTTAAGTTGTAGTGTGTGAATAGTTTAAGTTGTAATGTGTGAATAGCTTAAGTTGTAGTGTGTGAATAGCTTAAGTAATATGCGCAGTCGGTTTAATAAAAGAGCGCGTACTGTTGTTAAAATAATCGAAATAATTTACTTTCATTCTTAGCTCGTGCAACAAAGTGTAAGTATAACCTTATGCTATAGTATATAGAGGCGGAGCCAATTTTGCAATTTTCGGTTGATTTTTGACCGGACCCGATAAAAAATAATGTAATAGTTTGTCGGATGATTTCAACAAAACGAAATAACAAATTTGCACAAACGAACTAGAAAGATTTGATGTTTGATATTTCTCTAGAAATGAGTCTGAAATGAAACGAGCAAACAAACAACGTATCGAGGAGGGAGATCTAAATGTCCGTAACAAACCAACAACGTATCGAGGAGGGAGATCTAAATGTCCGTAACAAACCAACAACGTATCGAGGAGGGAGATCTAAATGTCCGTAACAAACCAACAACGTATCGAGGAGGGAGATCTAAATGTCCGTAACAAACAAACAACGTATCGAGGAGGGAGATCTAAATGTCCGTAACAAACCAACAACGTATCGAGGAGGGAGATCTAAATGTCCGTAACAAACAAACAACGTATCGAGGAGGGAGATCTAAATGTCCGTAACAAACAAACAACGTATCGAGGAGGGAGATCTAAATGTCCGTAACAAACCAACAACGTATCGAGGAGGGAGATCTAAATGTCCGTAACAAACCAACAACGTATCGAGGAGGGAGATCTAAATGTCCGTAACAAACAAACAACGTATCGAGGAGGGAGATCTAAATGTCCGTAACAAACAAACAACGTATCGAGGAGGGAGATCTAAATGTCCGTAACAAACCAACAACGTATCGAGGAGGGAGATCTAAATGTCCGTAACAAACAAACAACGAATCGAGGAGGGAGATCTAAATGTCCGTAACAAACAAACAACGTATCGAGGAGGGAGATCTAAATGTCCGTAACAAACAAACAACGTATCGAGGAGGGAGATCTAAATGTCCGTAACAAACCAACAACGTATCGAGGAGGGAGATCTAAATGTCCGTAACAAACAAACAACGTATCGAGGAGGGAGATCTAAATGTCCGTAACAAACCAACAACGTATCGAGGAGGGAGATCTAAATGTCCGTAACAAACAAACAACGTATCGAGGAGGGAGATCTAAATGTCCGTAACAAACAAACAACGTATCGAGGAGGGAGATCTAAATGTCCGTAACAAACAAACAACGTATCGAGGAGGGAGATCTAAATGTCCGTAACAAACAAACAACGTATCGAGGAGGGAGATCTAAATGTCCGTAACAAACAAACAACGTATCGAAGAGGGAGATCTAAATGTCCGTAACAAACAAACAACGTATCGAGGAGGGAGATCTAAATGTCCGTAACAAACAAACAACGTATCGAGGAGGGAGATCTAAATGTCCGTAACAAACAAACAACGTATCGAGGAGGGAGATCTAAATGTCCGTAACAAACAAACAACGTATCGAGGAGGGAGATCTAAATGTCCGTAACAAACAAACAACGTATCGAGGAGGGAGATCTAAATGTCCGTAACAAACAAACAACGTATCGAAGAGGGAGATCTAAATGTCCGTAACAAACAAACAACGTATCGAGGAGGGAGATCTAAATGTCCGTAACAAACAAACAACGTATCGAGGAGGGAGATCTAAATGTCCGTAACAAACAAACAACGTATCGAGGAGGGAGATCTAAATGTCCGTAACAAACCAACAACGTATCGAGGAGGGACATCTAAATGTCCGTAACAAACCAACAACGTATCGAGGAGGGAGATCTAAATGTCCGTAACAAACAAACAACGTATCGAGGAGGGAGATCTAAATGTCCGTAACAAACAAACAACGTATCGAGGAGGGACATCTAAATGTAACGAGCAAACAAACAACGTATCGAGGAGGAAGATCTAAATGTAACGAGCAAACAAACAACGTATCGAGGAGGGAATCTAAATGTAACGAGTAAACAAACAACGTATCGAGGAGGGAGATCTAAATGTAACGAGTAAACAAACAACGTATCGAGGATGGACATCTAAATGTAACGAGCAAACAAACAACGTATCGAGGAGGGAGATCTAAATGTAACGAGTAAACAAACAACGTATCGAGGAGGGAATCTAAATGTAACGAGCAAACAAACAACGTATCGAGGAGGGAGATCTAAATGTAACGAGTAAACAAACAACGTATCGAGGAGGGAATCTAAATGTAACGAGTAAACAAACAACGTATCGATGAGGGAGATCTAAATGTAACGAGCAAACAAACAACGTATCGAGGAGGGACATCTAATTGTAACGAGTAAACAAACAACGTATCGAGGAGGGAGATCTAAATGTAACGAGCAAACAAACAACGTATCGAGGAGGGAGATCTAAATATCCGTAACAAACCAACAACGTATCGAAGAGGGAGATCTAAATGTCCGTAACAAACAAACAACGTATCGAGGAGGGAGATCTAAATGTAACGAGCAAACAAACAACGTATCGAGGAGGGAGATCTAAATATCCGTAACAAACCAACAACGTATCGAAGAGGGAGATATAAATGTCCGTAACAAACAAACAACGTATCGAGGAGGGAGATATAAATGTAACGAGCAAACAAACAACGTATCGAGGAGGGACATCTAAATGTAACGAGCAAACAAACAACGTATCGAGGAGGGACATCTAAATGTAACGAGCAAACAAACAACGTATCGAGGAGGGACATCTAAATGTAACGAGTAAACAAACAACGTATCGAGGAGGGACATCTAAATGTAACGAGTAAACAAACAACGTATCGAGGAGGGAGATATAAATGTAACGAGCAAACAAACAACGTATCGAGGAGGGACATCTAAATGTAACGAGCAAACAAACAACGTATCGAGGAGGGACATCTAAATGTAACGAGCAAACAAACAACGTATCGAGGAGGGACATCTAAATGTAACGAGTAAACAAACAACGTATCGAGGAGGGACATCTAAATGTAACGAGCAAACAAACAACGTATCGAGGAGGGACATCTAAATGTAACGAGTAAACAAACAACGTATCGAGGAGGGAGATATAAATGTAACGAGCAAACAAACAACGTATCGAGGAGGGACATCTAAATGTAACGAGCAAACAAACAACGTATCGAGGAGGGACATCTAAATGTAACGAGCAAACAAACAACGTATCGAGGAGGGAGATCTAAATGTAACGAGTAAACAAACAACGTATCGAGGAGGGAGATCTAAATGTAACGAGTAAACAAACAACGTATCGAGGAGGGAGATATAAATGTAACGAGTAAACAAACAACGTATCGAGGAGGGACATCTAAATGTAACGAGCAAACAAACAACGTATCGAGGAGGGAGATCTAAATGTAACGAGTAAACAAACAACGTATCGAGGAGGGACATCTAAATGTAACGAGCAAACAAACAACGTATAGAGGAGGGAATCTAAATGTAACGAGTAAACAAACAACGTATCGAGGAGGGACATCTAAATGTAACGAGTAAACAAACAACGTATCGAGGAGGGACATGTAAATGTAACGAGTAAACAAACAACGTATCGAGGAGGGACATCTAACTGTAACGAGCAAACAAACAACGTATCGAGGAGGGAGATCTAAATGTCCGTAACAAACCAACAACGTATCGAGGAGGGAGATCTAAATGTCCGTAACAAACAATCAACGTATCGAGGAGGGAGATCTAAATGTAACCAGCAAACAAACAACGTATCGAGGGGGGAATCTAAATGTAACGAGTAAACAAACAACGTATCGAGGAGGGAATCTAAATGTAACGAGTAAACAAACAACGTATCGAGGAGGGAATCTAAATGTAACGAGCAAGCAAACAACGTATCGAGGAGGGACATCTAAATGTAACGAGTAAACAAACAACGTATCGAGGAGGGAATCTAAATGTAACGAGTAAACAAACAACGTATCGAGGAGGGAATCTAAATGTAACGAGTAAACAAACAACGTATCGAGGAGGGAGATCTAAATGTAACGAGCAAACAAACAACGTATCGAGGAGGGACATCTAAATGTAACGAGTAAACAAACAACGTATCGAGGAGGGAGATCTAAATGTAACGAGTAAACAAACAACGTATCGAGGAGGGACATCTAACTGTAACGAGCAAACAAACAACGTATCGAGGAGGGAGATCTAAATGTAACGAGTAAACAAACAACGTATAGAGGAGGGAGATCTAAATGTAACGAACAAACATACAACGTATCGAGGAGGGACATCTAAATGTAACGAGTAAACAAACAACGTATAGAGGAGGGAGATCTAAATGTAACGAGTAAATAAACAACGTATCGAGGAGGGACATCTAACTGTAACGAGCAAACAAACAACGTATCGAGGAGGGACATCTAAATGTAACGAGCAAACAAACAACGTATCGAGGAGGGACATCTAAATGTAACGAGCAAACAAACAACGTATCGAGGAGGGACATCTAACTGTCCGTAGCACAAAACTCCGACCTCTGATTGAAGTCGATGTCCTAATCCCGGAGATGTCCCTGCATCACACGGGAAGACGAATTGATGGGCACACAACGCAGGATAAGCGTCGATCACTCGTCCTGGGCAGAGTTCCGTCCATGGTTTATGGTGCGCCAAGTCAAAGGTTTGAAGCCGCTGCCAGCGACTAACGCGCCGGGTGATGAACATGCCACGTTATTTTATAGCTGACGCTAAATGTAGCACGTTACTGTCGGAGCGCCTACGTTGTGAACGCGTAAACAACCTTCACCGTGTATCCGAGATAGTATCTCGAGATCTTTGAACGATATCTGCTTAGAAATAGTATTGTTACGTATGCTTGTTTAAGTTAGGCATAAAACACAACCTGGTTTGGGACTTTACACAGGAAATGACTGGGTCGTACACAGCCAAAATCTGGCTCTTGTTAAAAAAAACTCTTACAGCAACGCATAAAATTCGCAGCAAATTGGGCCAAGGCGATGTTTCTTGTCAAGTCATGTTTTAACAGTTGCCCCACTTGTCGACTTAACGACGGCGTAAATATGCGGCCTGGTTAACCAGAGGCAATATATATTATTGATTAAACAAAAACAGTGGAAATAAGGGGATGTGTACCACTCGTCCCATGTGTTATACATATGTGATTGAGTCGTACGTCGTCTATGCACGCATTGTAAAACATTGTAAAACATTGTGAAACAGATTACATAACAGTCGTCATATGTATTACACATATGTGATTGAGGCATATCGTTTACGCTGTGCACACATGATAACACACTCGTCATATGTGTTACACATCTGTGATTGAGCTGTATCGTCTATGCTGTCATATTACTTAGACTATATCATATTATCTTCGTCTGTCTTGCTTGCGCATACATCGTGTGTTGCGCGCCCGTTACTATACAATCCACGCGTGTTACGCGTGTTACGGGACACTACGTTCTACACATCTGTCCTAGATTACTCATATAATAAGGTTAAAGGATAAAGGTAAGTTCTTACACAGCGCGCGGCTCTGATCCTTGAGACCGCTCAAAGCGTTTTACACTTCACCTCCTGGTGGCAGACCTGGTCATTACAACACCAACTCGAGTTACCTGGGAAGCATTCAGCCACGCCACATTTACTGCGCGATGACTATTCACAACTGTTCATAGCCTGGTACTGATTGACACAGCTGAGTGAACTGATGCAATGCGGAGTGGGCAAAATTGCCCAAGTTTCGAAACAGCAGCAAGAAGATTCGAACCCCGGACTTCTCGAATGAGAGTGCAATGGTCTCCCGGCGGCGCCACGGCGCTCCGTATAACTTGCCTTGCGTGTTTGTTTTGCGTGTTTGTGTTGTTTGTGTTACAATGTTCACTGATGTCACTCGATGTCAGCGACATGACCGTGTAACGATGTCGCGCTGACCTTGACCTAGACCCACCTTCGCGACAACCGTTAACCGCCATTCTGGGAATATGTAGCTTTTCACAAAAGACGTTTCATTCGTTCACCAACTGATTTAATTTGATGCGTTAGCTAATCGACTGTATACATAGCATAACCGAGAGTGATTGTTAAAACGTGGCGCAGGAATGCCACGCCGCTTGAGGTCCGTGTTTAATGCAAGCTTATTGGCGTATGATTTTAATTGCGTGAACTGTGGGAATTCATTTGTTTCGCGGAGTCGTCTTCCATGAATACAAAACCGTAAAAAACCGTCCGACGGTGCGAAGTCGAACTACCAGGCCCTTAGGACTTCGCCTAACTTTTGCGCATTTCAATAAGGCGAAAGAAAAAATGTTAAGTGCATATAGTCGCTATAGTGGGAATTTCATTGACTACAAACCAGACCGCGCACGTGGCTTACACTCTGCACCTACTGTTTGTCATTAGAGCGTTACATAGGTTGGTGTTGCTGTTTTAATGTTTTCTAATGTATTCTAACATGTGTGATTTATTATAATTTATTATAATGTATTATAATATATTGTAATATATTATGGTATGTTATAATTCATTGGGGCTTCGACACAGCAAACAACACAGTTACTATTAACGTTGGAACGTCACTTTGGTTTCGTTACTAAGTTTATGTCTGCAATTTTACAATTTAAACGCTTAAACAAGACTTAAACTGCCGACGAAGAATCACGCAAGACAAACACACAAGAAAAGCACGCAAGACAAGAACACAAGATAAGCACGCAAGACAAACACGCAATACAAGCACACAAGACAAACACTGAAGACAAGGACGCAAGACAAGCACTTAAGACAAGCACACACAACAAGCACGCAATACAAGCACTCAAGTCAAGCACGCAAGACAAGCACGCAAGGCAAGCACGCAAGACAAACAAGCAAGGCAAGCACGCAAGACAAACAAGCAAGGCAAGCACGCAAGACAAACAAGCAAGGCAAGCACGCCAGACAAACAAGCAAGGCAAGCACGCAAGACAAACAAACAAGGCAAGCACGCAAGACAAACAAGCAAGACAAGCACGCAAGACAAACAAGCAAGGCAAGCACGCCAAACAAAAAAGCAAGGCAAGCACGCCAGACAAACAAGCAAGGCAAGCACGCCAGACAAACAAGTAAGACAAGCACGCCAGACAAACAAGCAAGGCAGGCACGCAAGACAAGCACGCAAGGCAAGCACGCAAGACAAACAAGCAAGGCAAGCACGCAAAACAAACAAGCAAGGCAAGCACACAAGACAAACAAGCAAGGCAAGCACGCAAGACAAACAAGCAAGGCAAGCACGCCAGACAAACAAGCAAGGTAATCACGCCAGACAAACAAGCAAGGCAAGCACGCAAGACAAACAAGCAAGGCAAGCACGCAAGACAAACAAGCAAGGCAAGCAGGCAAGACAAACAAGCAAGGCAAGCACGCAAGACAAACAAGCAAGACAAGCACGCAAGACAAACAAGCAAGGAAAGCACGCAAGACAAACAAGCAAGGCAAGCACGCCAGACAAACAAGCAAGGCAAGCACTCCAGACAAACAAGCAAGGCAAGCACGCCAGACAAACAAGCAAGACAAGCACGCAAGACAAACAAGCATGGCAAGCACGCCAAACAAACAAGCAAGGCAAGCACGCCAGACAAACAAGTAAGACAAGCACGCCAGACAAACAAGCAAGGCAGGCACGCAAGACAAACAAGCAAGGCAAGCACGCCAGACAAACAAGCAAGGCAAGCACGCAAGACAAACAAGCAAGGCAAGCACGCAAGACAAACAAGCAAGGCAAGCACGCAAGACAAACAAGCAAGGCAAGCACGCCAAACAAACAAGCAAGGCAAGCACGCCAGACAAACAAGTAAGACAAGCACGCCAGACAAACAAGCAAGGCAGGCACGCAAGACAAACAAGCAAGGCAAGCACGCCAGACAAACAAGCAAGGCAAGCACGCAAAAACAAACAAGCAAGGCAGGCACGCAAGACAAACAAGCAAGGCAAGCACGCCAGACAAACAAGCAAGGCAGGCACGCTAGACAAACAAGCAAGGCAAGCACGCCAGACAAACAAGCAAGGCAAGCACGCCAGACAAACAAGCAAGGCAGGCACGCCAGACAAACAAGCAAGACAAGCACGCAAGACAAACAAGCAAGGCAGGCACGCCAGACAAACAAGTAAGACAAGCACGCCAGACAAACAAGCAAGGCAGGCACGCAAGACAAACAAGCAAGGCAAGCACGCAAGACAAACAAGCAAGGCAGGCATGCCAGACAAACAAGCAAGGCAAGCACTCCAGACAAACAAGCAAGGCAAGCACGCCAGACAAACAAGCAAGACAAGCACGCAAGACAAACAAGCAAGGCAGGCACGCCAGACAAACAAGTAAGACAAGCACGCCAGACAAACAAGCAAGGCAGGCACGCAAGACAAACAAGCAAGGCAAGCACGCAAGACAAACAAGCAAGGCAGGCACGCCAGACAAACAAGCAAGGCAAGCACGCCAGACAAACAAACAAGGCAGGAACGCAAGACAAACATGCAAGGCAAGCACGCAAGACAAACAAGCAAAGCAGGCACGCAAGACAAACAAGCAAGGCAGGCACGCAAGACAAACAAGCAAGGCAAGCACGCCAGACAAACAAGCAAGGCAAGCACGCCAGACAAACAAGCAAGACAAGCACGCAAGACAAACAAGCAAGACAAACAAGCAAGACAAGCACGCAAGACAAACAAGCAACACAAACAAGCAATACAAACACTCTATGCAATATAATATAAGATATAAATCGTCGCAAACGTTGGACTGACAACAAACATAATGTAGAGGTATATTTACGCAAGGTTTACGACAATAGCGCCGACAGATGTGTTCCGGCGGGCGCAGCTCTCCCGCTATTTATTGCTTTACGCCACGAAACACAGAGAAAACAGACATCTGATCGCAAAACCGGCATCGACGGCCAACATCGCAAAAACTTCTCTCGGTATGCTCGAAATTCGCCGCACGTGGCGATTTATCTGACTGGTCTGACTTCAAGTAAAGGGCGGATATTAGGGTTATATAAAATATATATGTGGATTACCTAAAGCTATTGCTGTTAGGCTTCTGGAATGAGAAATGTAGTTCCATCGACAACTTCCTGGTTTGGAGCAGGCTTCATTAAAGTATTCTGACTTGTTCGAAGTGTAAGCCGATAACACCATGGATATATGTAGGCTTAGTCGATAACACTGTATTTACTGATGTACTTTGTACATGTATACTCGAAATAAGTTGTACCGATGCTGGTGTGGAAAAGGATTTGTGTATAAGCCTGGTGTCTCACTGGGGCATCGGCATTTCGTCAATAATTGTTTGAATAAAATTCATCGCCATATTGGACAAAGCGCAATGGCTGCTTTCGGATTCGACATAAGTTTAACTTACTATATTTAAAAGTTTTTTTTTATTTAGTAATACCTCTCGATGCTTTCTAGACACCGCGGACCAGCGACGGCGGGCCTCGGACTTCACCGCGATGTATTCTTTCACCGGATGTGTCGTACTATCAACGCTTACGTTCTACCGCTAGTCTTATCAATGTTCTCAAAGTTGGTGGTCTTACGTGCAGATGATACATTCATTACAGTTTTCTGCGTTTTGAACAAGGTTTTCCATACTACGGAATACGACCGGCGCTTGTTAAATGACGAGCAAATAATATATCATCAATTAAAAACACGCCTTAAGAGCGTCTCTCGGGAATACTTTATCTCCGCAGTCAGCTGCACCAAAGTCACATGAAATCCAATCTATATATTCCAGTTTGCACGGCGATCTCCTATTGAGCATGCGCGGCAAACAAGTGGACGCAGATACTCTTATGGGTTCGTTTGCGATATCACGGATTTATATTACCATTTTCACGGGTGTGCACCACTCACGGTCGGCACCTTACAGGAAAACAAACATTGATAAAATTATTGGTTGCTCTATTTTTGGTTTTATTAATTGGTGATCCGGTCTGGATTATCGGGAGAATCGTATTTAATGTGAGAGTTCCTTGGTACACTCTGGGGCACTTGGAGCATCAGTGCATCTGGCCACACCTGTCGGCGAGGTCATTTGTCGGCGACACGACGGGATGTCCGGATGTAGGTAATATCTCTTAGCATTTCAACTGAAGTGCTAAATCTGCTTACATATACATATACGCCCACGCCACGTGGAAGTCGTTTATAGTCAATTTCAAAATGTAACTGATAGTTTCTTGTAGAACATTGTGTTAGAACAGATTTTTGTAAAGGTAGCAAAAACGTGTCGTTTGACTTACCTTGTCCTGCCAAGTTTTGTGAAGACGACAAAGGCGAAGACTAGAACGGACACGAAGAAGAGAAGGAGCCACATGCTGGCCGTGAACATCTTCCGGCGTGAAGTCACTGTGTCGACTTATGCGGCAAGAATCGTTCTATCGATATCGAGGATTCGTCGTGGATGTGAGAATACCTTCTGACGCAGGAGACTGGCTGGACGGCTGGAGCAGGCAATGAATAGTCGTTCTACTGCGTGACTGCTCAGATCTGAAGAGAAAGCATGAGACGTCGGCGTCAATAGTCCCGTCACGGTCTCAATGACGTGACTGTCGTCACGGTCTCACTAACCGAGCCGAGCTATTACGAAAGAATGCGTTCTCGTCGTCGAATGAACTGCACAGTTTAATCATCATTGGGCGTAGACATTCGCAATGACTCACTCGCACGTTTCAGTGATTACTATCATACGAAATTACTTATTATATTACTGCTTAACGCAGAATAGATGGACCGCTAAAAACGTAAGCGTCCGTTTACACGAGCGATTACACGAGCGATTACACGAACGATTACACGAGCGATACCTTAACATTCGATGTGTATTTTGTTGTAGTCCAGCGCTACAAAAGATTCCCACGATTATTGTATGTAAATATATAAATAAACATACATTGTTTGCGTGTGGGCGTGCGTGCGCGCGTGGGTGCGTGCGTGCGCGCGTGGGTGCGAGCGGGTGCAGTTAATAGTTAGTATATATCAACAAAACGCGGTTAATGGGGACTGATGCCGTTGTCTGCCGCTGACTGCCGCTGTCGTCGCTGCCACTTGCACCACCACAGCGACCACAGCCACAACCACAACCACAGCCACAACCACAACCACTGCCACTCTATCAACTGGCCAAATCGCCAACACCACTGCCTGTGCTATCGCACCAGGGAAGGCTCTGCGTAAACAGCAACACGTTTGTCATGTCTGGCTATTGTGACGCAACTCTGTAGAGAAACTGCACCCAATCTGAAAACGTCCTGAAACACCGATAACTGCGTTTCGATACTGGTGCGGCGGCACTTCGAAAACCGCAGAACAAACTATCAACAACAAACTATTACAACAGAGAAAACAATGCATTTGCAAGAGACGACCCTCACCCATACTTACTACTATCGACCAACTCATTATCTGACGGTCAAACGTCTGTAGCTTTCGGCGGCTTCTCGGGCACAGAACCACCTCGGTTAAAACTTCACCACATAACGGCCGCATTTGACCGCACATAAATCGAGCCCCCTCAAACAGCGATCATGGAAGCGCACACGTGTAGCGAGCATCAAAGCGGCACATTTGCCATTCAATACCCATCCGTGTCCACGCGAGGACTGCTCCGATCTCACGCTAAGTGACGTTCCGGAGGTGATTAAGACGCTAAGACGTTACGTTCGAATGCAGCTGGATGCCGGGCGCACCCCGTACCAGCTAGTCACATCCCCGTTGTCAGTATAACAAATTGTCGGCGCCTGGTCGTTAGCTTAGATGATATGCTGCCGTCTGTGACCTCACCTAACGATTTATCAAAGCGATACAAGATTTTTTCTTCGTTCGGACAAAATAAGACTACGTCGGTTTTCCCGCTTCACCAGTTAGCCAGGACTTGTTACACGTCATAACCCCCACTGGCGCCACCTATGCAGCACTTCATCAGACACCAACCGCGTAACGCCTGCTCATAACTTAATGGCACGAGTTCGCATTGCTCAGTGACAAACCACAAAGTTGTTGGGATGTTCCCACATAACTTCACTCGAGCTATTCATGCACATACTCTTCTGCTGGATTAAAAAAGCATTACGATTTACGCAGCGATTGACTGGACCCAGCCAGTGACGCCCTGGAGCCGTTAATTAAGCTCCACCTTCTTCGTCAAATTTGTCAGCGGGCGCGAAGTGAACGTAACGTTGGCACATATATCGGAATCGACCAATGCTTTTCATTTTATGCACTGTTTAGACACCACACGTGTTACCCTTAGCCCCGGTATTTATTGTCTTGGCACATTTCACACGTCTTCATTCATCGCCACAAACTGTTGCGGTAGAATTAACCGTGTAAAGCCGATAAAACACGGCGTTTTTAGCAGCAGCAGCGACGGTTGTGAACACACGCTTCAGCACCGCCGTAAACTGCTTGCCCACGCGCTCAAGCGATCGTCGCTCGATTCAAGCTCTCCATGCACTCGCAGTGGCGGATAATGATAAAGCACACCACGCCTCTGCGTCAAGCAATGTTTGTTACCGCAGCAGTATCTCAATCGGAGCATTTTTAACAGTAGCGTTACCCGCCTGCGTTTTTACATCTCGTGTTGTATGTTACGGAGAAACGCCACGGAATGGGTTGGCTGATGTCTTCTGGGGCAGACGTTGCGCACAGGACCAGTGGGTGTCCCAACGGTAAAACAATGCGCCGTACACGTTCTGAACATCGCGCGCTCTGCCTGGAACTATGGTTGTAGTTAATTCATGCTAATAGCAATAACCCTCCAACTGGGCAAAGCATTTTCAGCAAATACCAGGCGCTAGCGAAAGCGTTCGGCGTGCTATCCATCATACCAGGATCACGATGACATTTCTATCCTTTTTATATTTGAGTTTTATCAATTGTAAGAAGTTTGCTTGTTCAGCTTAATGCGCTACAAATTACTGTACTTTGTCTCCAGCCACGTACAGCCGTAATACTTTTAATAATAATAATAATAATAATAATAATAATAACGTAACGTGTAATGTCGGTATCCTTCTAGACAAGACGTTCTGGGTAGTAGAAAACATGATTTTTAGCTAATGCAGCGCCCGAATGTTTTTTTTGTAGATCGGGACCTTTGGCTCCGTCAGTCCACGTCATGTTTTTCCATTTCCCTTTGTGGGATCTTTTACATCCTCTGCGATTAGTGCCTCTTCCGAAAGACAGAGAAATTGCTGAAGTTTCGAGACGACTTTAGGTGCACTTGAGCCAGGTCCTGTCGTTTAACAGCCGTCATATTAGGCTTGTTAAACAGAAAGAAATCGCGGTCGACCGCACAGAACCTGTTCATCATTTGTTTGTGGAGGTCACAGCAAAGGTTGTCACATTATTAATGTATTTTCCGAAGACCGCACTACGCTAGACAATTGCTACATTACCAAAACAGCATTTTAGCAAATAGGGAGTTATCAGCTGTTTCTGTTAGCGATGGACATCGATAGTTTTCCCCCGAAATATGATTTATTTTCCGATCACAGTTCACAAGGGTCAACTTTGAGCGAATTCTGGCAGCTTTACGTTATGATGACTGACGAACACGATAATTCAAATGTCCATGTACGCGGGGGTGTGGGGGAGGCGGGGGTAGCCAACATTCGTTCTTCAGAGCGTGTTACACTTTGCCTCGGGCAGACCTATTCACGCAAACACCATTTCAGTTGATATTGAAGCATCTAGCCACGCCGCAATTGCTGCGCGAAAACAGTTCGTTCTTATAATTCCACCAATCGAACCCCACCAATGGCTATAGCCGGATACTGATTTATACAGCTGTGAGTAATCTGAGGCAAAGTAGACTGAACGAAATTGTCCAAGTTTGGACGCGGCAGCAGGTCAACTCAAACCACGGTCCTCTCGACTGGTAGTGCCATATTCTAACCACCGAACCACCGCGTCCCAGCGTATTGCTTGGTGTGTGTGTGTGTGACGGCACTTTGGCCTACTTTACGCTTCCTACGATTCGCACTCGTCCGCGTTACGCGACGTGGAACTTGCAAACATTTACCGCAATTGACGAGTAAGTTAGTGCTAACTATCCGTAGGGCATGTGTTTCCCTCTCGTAGACCGGGTGGAAACCCTCCACCCCATATGCTTTACGAGACAGGCTCCAGTTACTGTTCATGTCAGGACGTGAAGGCGTCGTATATTACTCGTCAGTGTAGCCAACCACGCAGCACATCAGCGAATGACACACTTTGCTATGATTTCTTTCGCCTACGTCCGATACGGTTGTCTTCTGGTTGTGGATAATAGCGGCTGATCTAATTGCTTAATTGATATTTCAAATCACGTTTGTTAACGCAGTATTTTACACCCCTGATACGTTAAACACAAGCTAGAACTATCGTGTATATCGGCAATACACCCCTGATACGTTAAACACAAGCTAGAACTATCGTGTATATCGGCAACACTCAGTTTTGTTGGCTGCTATAGCCTCAACATGAAATCATTATTGGTCTGGGAAATGAATATCGCGGCTTACAGTAGTTTGATTCTGACAAATGTTGTAACAACTATCAAACTGTGATGGGCTATTTGCTACTTTGACGATCTCTTTAAATACCCAATTTATATTGTAATTTATTATTAGACCTATACATAACGATGCGTTTTTTTTCGTCAATTCATACAATTTTGTTTTCGAGAAAACCAACAGGGGTGCTGTCCGTCATGTGTCCCCTACCGGCTTCTGTCTTCGTGCCCCGGGAGCATTCTGTCACCGACACGTGCTGAAGCTGCCAACTAGCAACTTGGAATAATTTAAGCCTGTAAATGCGCCCTTTCCCCTAGTCATAAACAAATATCAGGATACAAACTATCCCCGAAATGGGCCCAGTCTCAAAATCACCCGCACTTTATTTGTATGCCACGAACCCGGTTGTAAAATAATGATCTGTCCCCGGAAGGACGGACGGACGCAGGGCGATGCCGTCAGGGTCAGAACAAACGTACGCTCGCAGCGTGTCGGGCGCGTGATTCGCGGATGCCGAGAAATCGGCGCCAAAGTTTCCCACGACCAAGGTGCGGGAATCACCCGTTGGGCGTTCGGCCAAATCACGTTGGAATGACCACCAGAAGCTGTCGTGAGGCATTAGGAGAGGCCTTTGATTGCGGGTAGAGATGGTGCGTGTCTGGGACCGTGACCTCCAGACGGAGGCCCAGTCTACGAACCCCCAGTCGCCGGTTCAAGTGGACGGGGTCAGTGGTTCCTGGGGTGGCAACGTGGGTGGTATTCGCGGAACATTTGTAACACGAGTATAACACGTGCGGGAATGTAGTCATAAATAGGTAGTCGTCAGAAAGAGGTCATAAATAGGTGGTCGCGAGAAAGAGGTCATCACATGCGTCGGTGTTGGAATAGCGCCTCCATGACGTCACAAACTGATGCCATTAATTGCATCGCCCCATCGCGTCGTCGCATCGCTCCATCACTGCATCGCATTTTTCCTTCGATCCATAACATAGCCCCATCGCGCCATCGCGCCATCGCATCGGCTCATCGTTTCATCGCATCGCGCCATCGCCACACCGTATCGCTCACCCGGGGCCGGCTACCATAGATAATAAACGGTTGTACGAATACAGCTTACTGCTACTTACTGCTACTTACTGCTACTTACTGCTACTTACTACTACTTACTGCTACTTACTGCTACTTACTGCTACTTACTACTACGTACTGCTACTTACTACTACTTACTACTACTTACAGCTACTTACTGCTACTTACTGCTACTTACTGCTACTTACTACTACTTACTGCTACTTACTACTACTTACTGCTACTTACTGCTACTTACTACTACTTACTGCTACTTACTACTACTTACTGCTACTTACTGCTACTTACTACTACTTACTGCTACTTACTACTACTTACTACTACTTACTACTACTTACAGCTACTTACTGCTACTTACTGCTACTTACTGCTACTTACTACTACTTACTGCTACTTACTGCTACTTACTACTACTTACTGCTACTTACTGCTACTTACTGCTACTTACTACTGTTTGATTCAACCACGTGTTACTAGCTTCACAGTAAACAACCTTACTTACTATGCGATTCGTCAACATAATGATCTACAACAACCCAACTACTCCAGACAAGTCTCAAACTCGACGATGAGACCATCTAAATGAGATCCAACATACAACGCGTATGACCCACTGCACTAATACACAACGCATACATAAAATGTGAACTAAGAAACATAACCGTACATACTTCGTGACATTTACCTGTCAAGTTGTACGACATATCGGAATCGACGATAACTCTTTTCCCCGAAGCGCTTCTGCAGGCGGAGCTCGAGGCACATTCCTCGCGCTCTGTCTCCTCGCCCGCCGTGTAGTTACTAAGTCGGGTCAGATGTCTGCGTACTTTGAGACCATCGTGGCACTCCCCTCTCTTTCGGGTAATGATCCCAAAGCTATCCAGTCAGGTAATGATCCCAAAGCTATCCAGTCAGGTAATGATCCCAAAGCTATCCAGTCAGGTAATGATCCCAAAGCTATCCAGTCAGATCAGTCCAATTTAGGAAATTATTAGTGATTTGTTTATCCGCCTCCCGAAGATCATCCTCTATGGGGGGGGGGTGGGTTAACTGAAGGCAAACGCCCAGTTGGCAGACCTAGATTGAGATAAAGGAGATCTGATATATTACAGCGTTGACCCACTACACTGGCAAACCGTTGGCGAGGACAGACCTACCTGGCGAGCCAATCTTACAATTACTGGCGGTTCTACTATCGACATGGAAGCATACCACGAGATCGCGCTGGCAATTTACCAACATGAAGCCGCTTAAGTAAGCATTGTCTGACGAGACAGAAGCTGCCCATTTCCACTACTATTTATCCTCCTTGGGAAACGTGTCAACATTTCATACGTTTGAAAAATGTTGCTCACGCAACCCCTGAATGGCTCATATTGACTTGACTGACAACTTCTCTCGAGCAAGTCCGATCGTGCCTTCTCGTGGTGATCGTGTTGTATCCGACTCTCGTAACAAGGGGACGGACACAGAAAGGGCCAAGGGAAGGACAACCCTGCCAGAAAAACCCACTAACTAGGCCAATCACCCATCCAGTGTTGGAACTGATTACAGAGCTGATGAAAGTCTCCAGGAAGTTTGACCGCGAATTGATAACCTATTAACCGAAGCTCTAGAATATACAGAGGAACCGGACACTCTAAATTAGCTACGTGCGCGCGCGGGACTACTTGGAACATGAAGATGAAGACACACAGAGTGGCAATACTGGCAATGAGAAATGAAGGTGAAGAAACACAGAGTGACAATAATGGCAATGAGACATGAAGGTGAAGACACACAGCGTGGCAATAATGACAATGAGACATGAAGGTGAAGACACACAGAATGGCAATACTGGCAATGAGACATGAAGGTGAAGACACACAGAGTGGCAATAATGGCAATGAGACATGAAGGTGAAGACACACAGAGTGACAATAATGGCAATGAGACATGAAGGTGAAGACACACAGAGTGACAATAATGGCAATGAGACATGAAGGAGAAGAAACACAGAGTGACAATAATGGCAATGAGACATGAAGGTGAAGACACACAGCGTGGCAATAATGACAATGAGACATGAAGGTGAAGACACACAGAATGGCAATACTGGCAATGAGACATGAAGGTGAAGACACACAGAGTGGCAATAATGGCAATGAGACATGAAGGTGAAGACACACAGAGTGACAATAATGACAATGAGACATGAAGGTGAAGACACACAGAATGGCAATACTGGCAATGAGACATGAAGGTGAAGACACACAGAGTGGCAATAATGACAATGAGACATGAAGGTGAAGACACACAGAGTGACAATAATGGCAATGAGACATGAAGGTGAAGAAACACAGAGTGACAATAATGGCAATGAGACATGAAGGAGAAGAAACACAGAGTGACAATAATGGCAATGAGACATGAAGGTGAAGACACACAGCGTGGCAATAATGACAATGAGACATGAAGGTGAAGACACACAGAATGGCAATACTGGCAATGAGACATGAAGGTGAAGACACACAGAGTGGCAATAATGGCAATGAGACATGAAGGTGAAGACACACAGAGTGACAATAATGACAATGAGACATGAAGGTGAAGAAACACAGCGTGACAATAATGGCAATGAGACATGAAGGTGAAGACACACAGCGTGACAATAATGGCAATGAGAAATGAAGGTGAAGACACACAGAATGGCAATACTGGCAATGAGACATGGAGGTGAAGACACACAGAATGGCAATACTGGCAATGAGACATGAAGGTGAAGACACACAGAATGGCAATACTGGCAATGAGACATGAAGGTGAAGACACACAGAGTGACAATAATGGCAATGAGACATGAAGGTGAAGAAACACAGAGTGACAATAATGGCAATGAGACATGAAGGTGAAGACACACAGCGTGGCAATAAAGGCAATGAGACATGAAGACACACAGAGTGGCAATAATGGCAATGAGACATGAAGGTGAAGACACACAGCGTGGCAATAAAGGCAATGAGACATGAAGACACACAGAGTGGCAATAATGGCAATGAGACATGAAGGTGAAGACACACAGCGTGGCAATAAAGGCAATGAGACATGAAGACACACAGAGTGGCAATAATGGCAATGAGACATGAAGGTGAAGACACACAGAGTGGCAATGAAGGCAATGAGACATGAAGGTGAAGACACACAGAGTGACAATAATGGCAATGAGACAGCGTGGCAATAATGGCAATGAGAAATGAATATTAAGACACACAGAGTGGCAATAATGGCAGTGGAACGTGAAGGTGGAGACACACAGAGTGGTAATAATGGCAGTGGAACGTGAAGGTGGAGAAACACAGAGTGGCAATAATGGCAGTGGAACGTGAAGGTGGAGACACACAGAGTGGCAATAATGGCAGTGGAACGTGAAGGTGAAGACACACAGCGTGGCAATAATGACAATGTGAAGAGGACCTCTAAAGTCTAGAAACCTTCTGAACCACACTGTACGAAACCTGAAGGGACACATGCAAAACAGTTCTAGGCAACATGGAAAAGAAAACACAAGACAAATCTGTCAACAGAAAAATGGCAGCAAATTAAACAAATGGTTAATGGATGCATCGAATTAGACGAGAAACGCAAACACACAGCACATTAATAGCAATTTGCAAAGATGGCGCCCTCCTGCACTGGTTCATCGGATGAGGACATTTCTATAACACTGGCACAAACTACTGGCGACATTGTCATCAATACTTCCACTTGTCCACGAGTCGTTCTGATATGACCCCCTACCAAGCCGTCATGCCTTATCCCCCCCCCGTAGTATCCATTATTAAACGCAGATGAATTCTTATTGTCAGTGCATTTATATCGAATTTCCACCGGCCAGCAACAGGCAGACTAGAGTGAGTGTCAATCTCCTTAAGCTGCAGCCGTAGTAAAGACGATTATTGTCTTAGCAAATGTGTATGTGCTTCTGGTTACAACAACGCCATGTGTATGTGCTTCTGGTTACAACAACGCCATGTGTATGTGCTTCTGGTTACAACAACGCCATGTGTATGTACTTCTGGTTACAACAACGCCATGTGTATGTGCTTCTGGTTACAAAACGCCATGTGTATGTGCTTCTGGTTACAACAACGCCATGTGTATGTGCTTCTGGTTACAACAACGCCATGTGTATGTACTTCTGGTTACAACAACGCCATGTGTATGTGCTTCTGGTTACAACAACGCCATGTGTATGTGCTTCTGGTTACAACAACGCCATGTGTATGTGCTTCTGGTTACAACAACGCCATGTGTATGTGCTTCTGGTTACAACAACGCCATGTGTATGTACTTCTGGTTACAACAACGCCATGGTGGCCTACAAGATAATACATAACGAAAGTATTGCTATCATCAGGGAGCCTCGAGTGGTCCGTCAAGTGGTCCCTCTCTTATAAGGACCCTATCACCAGCCACCTTGCCATGCAGCAAATAAAGCTTGCCCATGATAATTCTCCCCTCACGAGAGGCCACCCGGGCCACCCGGGCCACCCCTCTTATAAACCCATTGTTTCTTTGCAGAAAAGCTGATCTTGCAACAGGGAGGGGATACTTAGTGCGTGCGTGCGTGCGTGCGTGCGTACGTACGTACGTGCTTGCGTGCGTGTGCGTACACCATGTAGACAAGTGGATTACTAGAAGTTCTTCCACCTGGTGTCGTTTCGTGGAAACTGGGCATCCCCCTTTTCAGGGTTTGGATCCGCACACGAACCCTTCAAAACCGGTGGAAGATTAAGGAATGTGTATACACACAAACATATGTTTATACACACAAACATATGCAGAAGGAGGCCATCCGGAAGCAGAGATTGGTCTGAAAATAAACGTACCTCATCGCACTCGTATGCCCCAAACGTATCTCATCCTACTCGCAGGCTCCAAAACGTACCTCATCCTACTCGTAGGCCCCAAAAAGTACTTCATCCCACTCGTAGGCCCCAAAAAGTACCTCATCCCACTCGTAGGCCCCCAAAAGTACCTCATCCCACTCGTAGGCCCCAAAAAGTACCTCATCCCACTCGTAGTTATGTGACCTAAGCCCAACCACAAATGTCACGCGCTGTTTTTATTGTAAGCTTTGTAAACCTGTACTACATTAGTGCGTCCGAGTCCTTAGAGGGGCGCCACTGTTCCCGCTACGTCTTTCACGGGTTTGACTCAGATCTCGAAACACGTATTTACTAACTCTGTTTTCTGTATAATAGTTGACCCTTTAACATACCCAAAAGCACCCAAACACTGCATCTATCACAGCATTCGACGTGAGTGTTTGTTTCGACGTGATATTTCAAATATTAAATGCCGATATACTGGGACAGAAAATATGAAATATCCTGTGTCGGATATGCAATCGTGTAACCTGGCTCTAGTCTACCGTAGTGGTACACCGTAAGTTGGTGTATCTTCGAGGTACACCTGGCCGATCTTGCTCTTGTGTATCACACAGTAGCGTATGATGGATCTCGCCAGGAGACAGGCTTTGCCTCCCATCAGTTTACCATATTACCATGTAGTGGAGCAACAGGTACACACGAAAACAATCTAAACTTTAAACCATCGGGGGATGGCTTAATGCCTCTCCCCCTAAATACGCCACTGGTATCATCGTGCAACAACTGCCCCGGTGTATCATCGTGCAACAACTGCCCCGGTGTATCATCGTGCTATACCTGACCCTGGCGTATCGTGTCGTGGGTACTACAAATGACCTTGGGATATCATGGCGATATATTCCTGGCCCTGGAGTATCGTGGCAATAATATATCTAAATCTTATCTTAAATTCGACTGTTTCCACCATGTCTCGACTTTTTTTACCACACCCGCTCCATGTACGCCTTTGACTGCGATAAGTCTTCGTGATTTCTTCGAAAACTAGGTAACTGCTGACGTCATCGCGGGTACTCAAGCAAATAACCACGATATGCTTCACAGAAGTCGGCGACTCGGCGGCAAAACGACGTTGACACAAAGTCTCCTATCAGTGAAGTCGGACCACCTGTGGCGGATCGACGGGTAATTACAAGTTGACTGCAGCGGCTGACATGAGTTCAAGGCAAGAATGGCGGCCACCCAAAAGCGCGCCAACTAAAGCAGGATTTCGTGCGCGTCCTGACGTCACAGAGCCGTCAAGTCAGCAGATAGCGATCAAGGCCGCCAAAGTCGAAGCAAACTAGCTGAACGGATGCAGCTTATCGGTAATTATCAGCGACATTTATTGTGGAATCCAACTTGTTCACTGCGAAGTTATGCGGTTTTAACAGAAGGTCGGCATAACGTACTTTTAAAGTGTCCGAACGTAAACGAGAAATCACGTACAAAGTGAAAGTCCATAACTAGGTATCGGCGCACTACGGAAAGCTGCTGGTCGCTAACTATATGCAAGTTATTGCTCACATAACTGCTCCTGCTTCCCACCCGGTACACGCGAATGTACTTACGGCGGCCCTATACTAAAATAACTCCACTTTGCTGGATTCGAGTTCATATCAATTCACAATTTCCCCGCCGATTTCGGCAGCAAAACAGACATGTCAGTTTACCGATGCTAAAATAAACAAAGCTCGTTTTATTGTCGACACGCTGCGCTGCAGCTGGTTCGTGGCCGGGCCCCATTCACCCATACCTCGCAGACACAACACGGCTGCTATCGCTTGACTCTTCGCACGATTGTTTGGGTTTGCTAAATCCGTGCGTGGATCGGCTATTTATAAGTGACTTGACAACCGCGGGTGGTCGGCAGCGGCTGATGACGTAGGTACCTCTCCGTGTTCACAGGTAAGCAAGGCAGTGGCTGTTGACGTAGGTACCTCTCTGTGTTCACAGGTAAGCAAGGCAACGACTGTTGACGTAGGTACCTCTCTGTGTTCACAGGTAAGCAAGGCAGTGGCTATTGACGTAGGTACCTCTCCGTGTTCACAGGTAAGCAAGGCAACGACTGTTGACGTAGGTACCTATCCGTGTTCACAGGTAAGCAAGGCAGTGGCTGTTGACGTAGGTACTTCTCCGTGTTCACAGGTAAGCAAGGCAGCATCTGTTGACGTAGGTACCTCTCCGTGTTCACAGGTAAGTAAGGCAACGACTGTTGACGTAGGTACTTCTCCGTGTTCACAGGTAAGCAAGGCAGCGTAAGTTGACGTAGGTACCTCTCCGTGTTCACAGGTAAGTAAGGCAACGACTGTTGACGTAGGTACTTCTCCGTGTTCACAGGTAAGCAAGGCAGTGGCTGTTGACGTAGGTACCTCTCCGTGTTCACAGGTAAGCAAGGCAACGGCTGTGAGATAACGGTGACATGGGTGTACAACGTGGTGACATGGGTGTACAACGTGGTGACATGGGTGTACAACGTGGTGACATGGGTGTACAACGTGGCAGTGCATACACGATACGATGACATCGCAAGTCTCTCAAAAAGCAGCCTAATCGCCGCGGAACCAAAAGTCGCCATTCGTTACGAGATGCGTGTGTAGCTGGAATATGATTGTTACAACGATTTTCATTGGTTCACTGAACGACTGTTTACTGGACATTGCGACACTGAATTTATTATTATCTCGGGTGGTTAAAACACCCAAAACGTCGTGATCTTTCATCTCTTAATAGTTTCGAAAATACACGATTTGGTGGTGAAATAAAGAATGCCAGGTCAACGATATACTATACAATATACTATACAATATACTATACAATATACTATACAATATACTATACAATATACTATACAATGGCAATTATTGAAAGATTAATAAATGTTCGCATTTGAAGGTGAAGTATAACGTTTTTATCGGATGACTTATTGGTGTGTAAAATTCCAATGTTATGCCATTTCTGAGAGTAAACATACTACGACAATAAAGATTAAAATAATGAAGTACACTGTTGTTAATTTATATGTACTCTGAGAAAGAAACATTCAGAGAACTTGGTCATTTTAATCATACGAAACTAGCGGCCTATCAATTAGCCAATGAGAATCGTTGTACTTTACGTTTGAGTTGTTTGACGCGGTGGTCCGTCTAAGTGATATCACACGTCCTTGCTATGATCACATAAATAGCACCAATAAATTATGACAGTCTGATCGTTGTGTTATCACAAAAATCATGTTATAGGGGCATATAGTATAAACTAAGATCGTAACTGCCTAGGTGTGTATTAATGAACCACAATTTTAACTAAAACTCTACCGTTTAATATGTTTAATGAGAATGTTTCGCCCCGATTATCATGTTAACACTGTACGCTGAACGGCAAGGTCGGCATACAACGTCAGATAACGGTAAAATTATATTTTTTAAATGTGGTTCCTTAAACCACCTTTGGGCGGTCAGTAGTAATAGTTCATAATCTAAAACGATCATTTTTTGTACTTTTAAGATACTAACAATCACGCGTCGTGGTAATAATTCATATTATATAATTGAATATAACTGTTCTGGGTACTAATTGAATATAACTGTTCTGGGTACTACTGTAAAAGAAAAGGACTTAGGAGTTACAATAAGCGCTGATATGAAAGTTTCAGAGCAGTGTGGTATTGCAGCTTCAAAGGGTAATCAAATTCTTGGATTGATTAGAAGAAACATAACATACAAGGGAAAAAAGTTAATTGTACCTCTTTATAAAGCAATAGTTAGACCTCATTTAGAATACTGTATACAAGCATGGAGACCATATCGTAAGAAGGATATAGATACGCTTGAACGCATACAAAGGAGAGCAACTAAAATGATTCCAGAACTTAGAGACCTTAGTTATGAAGAACGCCTGAAAGAATGTGGTTTAACAACTCTAGAGACAAGGAGGTTAAGAGGAGATCAGATTGAAGTTTTTAAGATATTGAATGGGTATGAAAATATTGATAGAAATATGTTTTTCTCACTCAAGAAGGATAGCAGAACTAGAGGACATGAGGTAAAATTTGTAAAGGATCAATGTAGATTGGACATCAGGGAGCACTCGTTCTCACAGAGGACAATAAATGAATGGAACAAATTGTCTACAGATTGTGTAACTGCTAGCAGCGTGAATATGTTTAAAAACAAGGTTGACACATATCTCAGGAGGGCGGGTTATAAGTAGGCGAACATTGTTGGACTCTCGATAAGCCAATGGCTTCCTTGTCCACTTGCCATCTGGGCCTTTGGCTTGGATGGCAAATCTTGTTAAATCTTGTTAAATTATATAATTATGTTAAATGACAAATGTTACAGTGAGCTACGACGTTGAGATGACGTTGGATCACCGACGGCAGAACGACGGTTAGTTTTAAGTGTAACAATGTGCAGGCTCGCCGATCGTGTGAATGGAAAAGCATCAGACATAACAACTGTTCGCGTTATCTTATCCCCAGGTGGATCTGTCTGTCTGTAGAAAATAATAATATGTCTGTGTATAAAAACGTACGCAACGTTTTATGACACACGGAACAGATCGGCGCATACATTAACCTCGACCGTAATCTTTGGGACACCCGAACTGCACGTGTCATAATAATCGTGTAAATATGAATAATGTGTGTGGTGCCTGGATATCATGTATACGTTAACGTGATATACCTAAAAATATAGCGTGCCATATTACCTTTATCCGGTAGAAAACACCGTTTATTTACAGCTTCTTTAAACATGTTTTTCTTAATCAGGTTGATTTATCGCCTTCTGTTGTTGATATGAAGTCACTAAGCTATAGTGTACAAATAGCCCGGTAAGCAAGACTGTTGTTGATATGAAGTCACTAAGCTATAGTGTACAAATAGCCCGGTAAGCAAGACTGTTGTTGATATGAAGTCACTAAGCTATAGTGTACAAATAGCCCGGTAAGCAAGACTGCACATATATTTAAAATTAATGGCATCATATTAAGCACACTTTTTAATGAAATATGACTACGACAATTTATTCAATAAACTATGCCACTATTAGCACATTATAGTAACGAACACTTGTCTATAACGAACGCGTTTTGAGTCCCTATGATGCCTCTATTTGTAGCCGCCATCCATAAGGATCACAGCGTACTTGATCCAAGGTTATCCGCCGTATCCAGGTTACACTCGCTCTTTTGCACTGCCTTTGATAAAGACCCTAGTTTCCCAGGCACGAGATAATTCGCTTCCCCAGAGGCAACATCCTACTACCTACTACTTCCTTAGTAGACACACTTTGGCCTCATTGATTGCACACATCTCTCCCGCGAGTGGACGGGCTTTGACTATAAAAGCCCGGTCAAAAGAGATAACACCCATGGCACCCCGCCATGCCGTGTGCTGCTACCCGCCGCTAGGAGCTGCCGGGAAGCAAACAGCTACACACGTGTCTCGTAACGAATGGCGACTTTCGGTTCCGTGGAAATGTCTGAAATTCACCGTCATCAGATCTCACGGTGTGATCACATTAAAGGTAGAAAGTCTGATCTTTGTTATCGTAAAATCATTTGTATAGTATAAAATAAAATATATTATAACATGTTAACCGTCCAAAATTAACGTGTTTTACTGAACCGCATTACAAATATATAATTTGATAATATAGTTTCGTCCCGAATATCATGTTTACATATCATGCTGAGCAGCTAGGTAGACATTCATATACATATAACGGTCAAATTATTAAACAGTTTATACAATAAAACATGATTTTACGATAACAAAACAATCAGACTTTGTACATTTAAAACTACCTGAGTTCGCCCCTGCATTGGTCGCAACCATAATGGCTTCTGACAGGATGACCTGGGAATATACTGACGACCGTCGAAATATGTCACGGAAATAACAAATAGCAGCCAAGTACGGACGTCACATTGACTGGAAAAACTGCTGTGATTTGGTATTGTATCCATAATTGCTGAAACACTGCGGTAAAGTATCGGGGTAATTTCGTGTTACATTTTGTGGCATTACGTGGATCGGAAGACAACAGATCATCCGAATTATTGCATGCATGATCATTAGGTAGCGAACGGATGTGAACGCAAGGCATCTTGGGATAGCGGCCGACGTGACGTGCAAGCAATGAACATTAAAAAAAAAATTCATTGGTATTTTTATAATTTATTATGGAATGGTTTTGCTCAGTTCTGAGAGTATTGTTCGTCCATTCAAATAATATCGATGTAGCGTAAATTGATAATTAGGCACTTCAACGTATTCTGTGATGGTTTCGAGACAGCGTACTAAACACACCTGGCTGCGTCTACGGAAATGGAATGGAATTTAGGTCACTAGGTCAGTGGGGAACTGACCGCAATATGTGGTCACGATTAATGGAGGGGAGACGTGCAGCCACAAGGCGCGCTGTTAAGGCGTGGGACCGGAAGACCAGGTCCCAGCAAACAGGACCACGCAAGAATGTTAAAAAGCACCAAGGAATATGACTGCCGCTCGCGGTACTGTTATTTACACAGCATGGGCGATGCTACTCCGCTTAACCTTTCAATCGGCGGGTGGATGGGCGGGTGGATGGGCGGGTGGATGGGGGGCGGACATGAACTCCCTTTTGCCATATCTGAACATTTAGGAAACATTTCGCGTAACGCGGCAGCAAACATAGTCTAGACACAAGTTTGCCCGCTGCTAGTTCGCACGTTACTACGCCAATCGATGCAAAGACCCGCTGAGTACACTGGGTACACTGAGTACACTGGGTACACTGGGTACACTAGGTACACTGAGTACACTGGGTACACTGAGTACACTGGGTACACTAGGTACACTGGGTACACTGAGTACACTGGGTACACTAGGTACACTGGGTACACTGAGTACACTAGGTACACTGAGTACACTGGGTACACTGGGTACACTGGGTACACTGAGTACACTGAGTACACTGAGTACACTGGGTACATTGAGTACACTGGGTACACTGAGTACACTGGGTACACTAGGTACACTGAGTACACTGGGTACACTGGGTACACTGAGTACACTGAGTACACTGGGTACACTGAGTACACTGGGTACACTGAGTACACTGGGTACACTAGGTACACTGAGTACACTGGGTACACTGAGTACACTGGGTACACTGAGTACACTGAGTACACTGGGTACACTGAGTACACTGGGTACACTGGGTACACTGGGTACACTGAGTACACTGAGTACACTGAGTACACTGGGTACACTGAGTACACTGGGTACACTGAGTACACTGAGTACACTGAATACACTGGGTACACTGAGTACACTGAGTACACTGGGTACACTGAGTACACTGGGTACACTGAGTACACTGAGTACACTGGGTACACTGAGTACACTGGGTACACTGGGTACACTGAGTACACTGGGTACACTGGGTACACTGGGTACACTGAGTACACTGAGTACACTGAGTACACTGGGTACACTGAGTACACTGGGTACACTGAGTACACTGAGTACACTGAGTACACTGAATACACTGGGTACACTGAGTACACTGAGTACACTGGGTACACTGAGTACACTGGGTACACTGAGTACACTGAGTACACTGGGTACACTGAGTACACTGAGTACACTGGGTACACTGAGTACACTGGGTACACTGAGTACACTGCTGCCGCGCGCAGAGATTACCTGGTTATACTTTATTGCAAAAGACCCGATGACAGAATCTCTGACTTCTACCCGAATCAGTTGGGTTATCGACGCTTCTAGACCAGTGCACTGAAGCTGTCTATTTCGACCAATGTGTATAGTGTAAGCGTTGGCGGGTGTTTCCTTCAGTTAGTCTATATTCAGGTGAAAAGGAACTGCGGGCGCAGCCAGTCAGACGGAAAACAAGAACATAAAACGTAAAACAAATAATTTAATTACTACGATTCCAGCTAGTTGGGCGAGGTCAGACGTCCGGTTGAAGTCTATTCAGGCGCCGAATCACTTCAGCCGTCGTCGCGTATTTCTGGACTCGACGGAAACTCGACAGGTGCTGAAAACGTTGCCAAAAAGCGGCCGTCTGTGTCGCTTCAAGACCGCCCAAGAGAACGTCGTATGACGTCTTCGTCTGTAGCCAACGTGATTCCATGTTGCCGCCGCCGCTGCAACGTAAGAATTTGAGTTCCGCACAGAAAGCGAAGGATGGTCGGCCACAGTCGGACGTGGACGCCGAATTTTCGCAGTCTGTGGCACCATACGGTGCAAGAAAAGACTGCATTTACGTTCCCTGGTGGAGACGGCTATATAGATTTCGCAAACAAAATATTTGGGCAGGTGGTTCTGCCTATTCTTTCTGTCTGCGGAAATGTTTTATGCATAGGATGCAACTTGGGAACCGCGGATGGTGACCAGGTTTTCCACGTAAATCTTCAACGCACTTGTTCTGGGTAAATATATACGGACGACAATGTTGTTGCCTGTAAATATATACGTAAGCCATGCACTACCGTTTCTGCACCTTTTGACACGTGAGATTACCCTAAGCAGGCCTGTCTGAGTACAATAATTCGTACATGAATTAAATAATCCATATCAACATGTATTGTATGATACAAAGCGACAAATGTAGCGTCTACGTCACCCGGTCTACTTCTTAATGCAAATCTTCCTCTGCGTTATCCTAAGCACAGGGAGCGGGCCAGACGAACGCGGGCAGGTTGTGCATGAGTTGGACGCACGTGCCATAAGCAGCATTCACATCCCGTTGATTTATCCCTACTGTCCTAGTTTCTTCCCAGAAAGGGGACGCGCCCACGACCACAACAGTTAAGTGTGCAGTTGGCTTGTTGTCGTTGAGGCCGTATCCGGATTTGCGTAAAGTTAGTGTCCACCCACATCCGCAATGTTCAGGAACCGGGAGCGGGGCTCGCTGCTTCGGCCGTTTGTGGAGCTGAATGTAGCGACTGTTGACCCTTTGCTTTGTTCTAGTTAATGGCCGCTTCCGTGAGAGATCAAGTGATGGCTTATCGCCGACCACAAGTTGGACTCGGCGGTATCCACAGAGTGCCAACTGTTCCGGTGGCGGGTGAACGGGGTGTTTGTAAACACGGCCGCACGTGTCGTCATTAGCGTTATTGACTCCCGATGTGTCCCTGGATACCGTCATCAAGTGCCGATGTGTCCCTGGCTACCGTCATCAAGTCCCGGTGTGTCCCTGGCTACCGTCACCAAGTGCCGATGTGTCCCTGGCTACAGTCACCAAGTCCCGATGTGTCCCTGGCTACCGTCACCAAGTCCCGATGTGACCCTGGCTACCGTCATCAAGTCCCGATGTGTCCCTGGCTACCGTCACCAAGTCCCGATGTGTCCCTGGCTACAGTCACCAAGTCCCGATGTGTCCCTGGCTACCGTCACCAAGTCCCGATGTGTCCCTGGCTACCGTCACCAAGCCCCGATGAGTCCCTGGCTACCGTCATCAAGTCCCGATGTGTCCCTGGCTACCGTCACCAAGTCCCGATGTGTCCCTGGCTTCCGTCATCAGCCCCGATGTGTCCCAGGCTACCGTCACCAAGTCCCGATGTGTCCCTTGCTACCGTCACCAAATCCCGATGTGTCCCAGGCTACCGTCACCAAATCCCGATGTGTCCCTTGCAACCGTCATCAACTCCCGAGTGCATCACCCCAGAAATACGACCCCATTATTATTATAACCCCTCCGGGTGTATCCAATTCACGACACTAGATGGCGTATATGTGTAACAGGTTACTGTGGATCACCCGATGTTATTATTATAACCCCTCCGGGTGTATCCAATTCACGACACTAGATGGCGTATATGTGTAACAGGTTACTGTGGATCACCCGATGTTACGCGCTGTCAGAACTACGCAGTCCCTTCAATGTGCACGTTTGTTACATTTACCGACTCACAAACGTTGCACAATTAATATCCGTCGTGTGCTGCTTACGGCCGTCGACCATCAACAAGTCGTGTGAGGAGCCGGGGGAATTCAAAGCAGTTGAGACATCGCAGCAGATAGCCAAGGGGTAGCACCAGTGTAGCAACAGACGACTTACCGTGGAAGTGTACGACGTATAGTTGTGTTCCCGCTGAAAGACAG
The DNA here is from genome assembly GCA_033239005.1 of Lamellibrachia satsuma. Lineage (NCBI taxonomy): Eukaryota > Metazoa > Annelida > Polychaeta > Sabellida > Siboglinidae > Lamellibrachia > Lamellibrachia satsuma. The sequence goes on along the minus strand of BSQZ01000008.1, from coordinate 3,126,528 downwards.
TCAGCTACATGCACGAGTCATGCGGCCGTCGTCTCAGTCAATGTCGTCGCGTGGTTATATTTGGAGCACCTCTCGGTGAACAGGAGAACGCACGATATGAAGAAGGAACATCTCGACCGACGACATACGATTCTGAGGACACGAATCGAGCGACTATCACCTGTGTGCTGGACTATGCGCACGGAGTCATCGGGTCCCAATCGGGGACTATAAATAGTGAAATACTCTTTCGTCATCGTCGTTATCTGCAGACAAACATAGACAAACATAGAATCACGACTGGGTCGTCCAAATGGACGAGCGGTTTAGATAGGTTGCTGACGCGCATTCCGTTGTAAGCGACGCCGCCAGTTCAAAGACATTTCGCCTTGGGACATTAACCGCGTACATTAATCATGTCAACAGTTGGGTTTAGAACATCGTGCGCGATAAGACATTGTAGGGGCGCGTCAAGGTTGAAAGTGCGGAAACATCGGCTCATTCACACCAGACATTCCGCATGCAGGCGCAAGGTCGGCAACACGAGGTCTCATCAAAAGGCTGTAGGGCTGTAGCGCGGCAGCTGGAACATGAGCGGTGGGAGGTAGAGTTAGGGAGGTAGGGTTAGGGAGGTAGCCCACTCTGAAGTTGCAGACCTAATGTAATACACTCGCAATGCAGCCGCGTCGTGTCGCAACGCATTTGCTCCGCTACGGATCAGCCGGTGACCGTCTGGGCGCCATAACGTTTGGACGCAAAAGAGAACGTCATGAAAGGCTGAAGCTGACCATCTGCTCTGGCGGTAGTTCTCCGTGCAGGTGGCATCAAAGCACCACCGCACCTACGTGACAGGTGGCATCAAAGCACCACCGCACCTACGTGACAGGTGCGCACGTGTAGCAGCTCATGTCTGGTGCAATGTCTGGCGTTCAATGTCCCGGTGTAAGTGTACCTTTGCCCGGGCGTTCAATGTCCCGGTGTAAGTGTACCTTTGCCCGGGCGTTCAATGTCCCGGTGTAAGTGTACCTTTGCCCGGGTGTTCAATGTCCCGGTGTAAGTGTATCTTTGCCCGGGCGTTCAATGTCCCGGTGTAAGTGTACCTTTGCCCGGGTGTTCAATGTCCCGGTGTAAGTGTACCTTTGCCCGGGCGTTCAATGTCCCGGTGTAAGAGTACCTTTGCCCGGGCTTTCAAAGTCCCGGTGTAAGTGTACGTGTGCACGGTTGTTCAATGTCCCGTTATAAGTGTACAGTTGCCCGAGAGAAGCGGATGGCGAACTTCGTGCTAACGTCGTGCTCACTTCCGGTTTCGACGACATATTAAATTTTGCGCTCTGGTCTCGGATATAACGACAAGTCACCGGTGCGATGCCGGAAAATTCAGCTTCGTTAGATCGAGTTAGTCTCCAGTTTGTAGTCGCACGGTCAACGATCCTTGTAGCACAGCGGTCATCATCCTAGTGGCGGTACGACCACTTGATCGAGTCTTAAAACTAGCAGTGAAAACGTCACTGCTTGGACCTTTAATCACACTTCACGAGAAGCCTCGTTCTGAGATATCATACGTGAATAATATTGATAGAGCTGCACACATTTCAACGAAATACTTCTATGTTGATATTAGCTGGGCTGCCAAGGGCTGTCAAATAACAGTACGGAAGACAGCGGAAAGTCCTTTCCCAGCACACCAGCGTTGCTTGTCTTGCTACGGTAGCCGCGTAGTGCAAAACCAGTAAACTGACGCAACGGACGTTGTAAAAAGCGACGCATAGCTACAAGCTTCTCTCACTATCAACGTCGCTTCTCAACACCGGCGACTCACCATTCGTATTGATCGCACTAATATCCTATCATGGCGCTATTAAAAGTCTCATTCCTGAAGCTTCGTTTGACCACAACTTTCTTCAAAAGATATTGACAATCGATTAGTTACGGATGCTTGCGTTAAATGTACAAAGTCATCGTACAATCATTTTATAATTAAATTAGCATAATAGCATAGCATAGCATAGCATAGCATAGATTATATATATATATATATATATATATATATATATATATATATATATATATATATATATATTAGCATAGCATATATATATATATAGCATAGCATAGCATAGCATAGCATATAGACTATAGTATATATATATATATATATATATATATATATATATATATGCTATTAGCATAGCATAGCATAGCATAGCATAGCATAGACTATAGTATATATATATATATATATATATATATATATATATATATATATATATATATATATATATATATATATTCTAACATATTGATCGCGTAATTATTTTAATGAACCACATTACAAAATATACTTTGACCATTGTTTGTTTAATTTTAATGTTTCGGAGCGAATAACGTTTGTACGGGTCATGTTTACATGCGGCGGGATGGGACCGTAATTTTACGGGTGCATGGCATGATATGGTATAATGTATGGTATAATGTATGGTATAATGCATGGTATAATGTATGGTATAATGTATGGTATAATGCATGGTATAATGCATGGTATAATGTATGGTATAATGTATGGTATAATGCATGGTATAATGCATGGTATAATGCATGGTGTAATGCATGGTGTAATGCATGGTGTAATGCATGGTGTAACGCATGGTGTAACGCATGGTATAACGCATGGCATAATGCATGGCATAAATGCATGGCATAATGCATGGCGTAATGCATGGCGTAATGCATGGTGTAATGCATGGTATAATGGATGGTATAATGGATGGTATAATGCATGGTATAATGCATGGTATAATGCATGGTATAATGCATGGTATAATGCATGTTATAATGCATGGTATAATGCATGGTATAATGCATGGTATAATGTATGGTATAATGCATGGTATAATGTATGGTATAATGTATGGTATAATGCATGGTATAATGTATGGTATAATGAATGGTATAATGCATGGTATAATGTATGGTATAATGTATGGTATAATGCATGGTATAATGTATGGTATAATGCATGGTATAATGCATGGTATAATGTATGGTATAATGTATGGTATAATGTATGGTATAATGTATGGTATGTCCATCATGATCATGTCCATCACGTGACCCCTTGAACTCCTGACCCCGATAAACGTTGTCCAAGGGTATTGGACATGGTTGGCTGTTCGCGAATGTGCAGGACGGCAAGATTCAAATTCATAAACAGATAACGGTCAAATTATACTTACACAATTACAGTTCATTGAAACATATTTGGGCGGTCCAGATATTAGAATATTTACACAATTACGGTGTACTGAATCATATTTGGGCGGTCAAGATATTAGAATATTTACACAGTTACGGTTCATTGAAACATATTTGGGCGGTCAAGATATTAAAATATTGCATACTTTTCAGGGCCTACCGCCGTATTGTTAGTGATGAACGGACATTGTACCTTTAAGTACTGCTGTCCTTGCATAGTGGAAGCCGAAGTGTGGCCGGCGACCGGGCTCATACTACGCGAAAACAGTTTGGAACACTTTTCAGGATTAGTTCTAGTTAATGCCATTTCTGAAAATGTTCTGACCGGTTCTGACCAGTTCGTTGTCAAAGAAAACCTAATGTGTTAACCTAATATATTTTCTGGCATTTTGTTTGCACGATGCAGCACACTTCGTATGCATTTTAAGACTTGAAAACCTCCACAAAATTGAACATAAATTCGTTGGCTGTGAAGATTTGCCCTATGGCGTTAAACTTAGTGACTCGTATGCCGAAAGTCATATACGTTTGCTCACAGCCAAACAACGGCTAAGCCGCAACTCGGCGATACGGAACCAGCCGCAAATAACCCGGATGTGACCTTATAGACGTCATTTCAGTTTGAATTTAGCGAACGATATGGCGATCATAACTATCGATTTAAATACAAGTAATATAACAGAAAAATGCTACGTTTATACATTAACAACCTTATACGTTTGTTTTGCGCCGGATAATCCAGTCAGTGAAACACAAGTCGGTAATATGTGCGGCTTAACTCATGTTGACTGCAGCGTTCACTTAACGCATCGCTTGAGTGCAATTCAAGACCGATAAAGTTGAACGTGCGAGCGGCGAGAGTGTGTTTCTGGGATGGTTTATTGGTGGACATGGAGCGGACGTTGAGCGTACGTTGTAGTTACTGACGAATAAACAGTCTATTCTCGGAAAGTAAATCTCAACTTTGGCGCGTTGCGACCACTCGCCGACTGTGCGGTGGCTGCGATAAACGACCGGGCGACGGACGCACGTTACGACAACAGGTGACCGGATAGAGGCGCCGCCTTCGCTTAGAGGGTGGGTTTGGACCGCTCCCCAGGGGTTGGAGAGTGGGTCTGGACCGTTCCCCTAGGGGTAGGAGAGTGGGTCTGGACCGCTCCACCGGGGGGTAGAAGGGTGGGTTTAGACCGCTCCTCTAAGGGTTGGAGTGTAAGTCTGGACCGCTCCACCGGGGTGTGGAGTAATAACAACTAAGGCAACATAGTGTTTCGACGACGGCAATGGTGACATCATCAACAACGACAAAAAATTTTGACGACGACGACGACAACAGTACGAATGATGATGACAACAATAACGACGTCAACGACAACGGCAACTACACCACCACCGACTAAAATAACGACCGTGTAGACGACAGGTCCAGGGGTTGCCAGCAATGAAAGGTTTAACGGCGGGTCTTATGTTACTACAAACTGACAAGTTGTAACAGTAATTGTGTAACGGTAATTGTGAAACGGTAATTGTGTAACGGTAATTGTGAAACGGTAATTGTGTAACGGTAATTGTGTAACGGTAATTGTGAAACGGTAATTGTGTAACGGTAATTGTGTAACGGTAATTGTGTAACGGTATTCTATCAAACCCGCAGTAGACGGAACGGTGTGGCAGAGAAATCTCGCACAATAACGCGCCGTGACGCGCTCAACCAGGACATTTGACACAGCGGTGGCGAGCTGCTTTGGTGCTTTTGTTTTCTGTGCGTGAAAGGGGGTCTCTGCCTACTTGTTCTGGGACACTGTCGGCCGTCCAGCACTAAACACGGGACGTTAGGACATGACTTGGCGCAACCCTACCCGGGTTAATGAAATCTCGTAGTCTCGTTCGTAGTTAGGTTTTGGATGCAGGATGAACAGACGTAACAAACACCGTCTGATGTTCCACCGTGGCCCATCTCTGCCGTCTCGGAAGTGTCACGATATCGAATCTAGACGACACCCGACATGATATTGCGTGGCCTTGTTCGCTAGATCTCATCCACATGCGTACGGTTGGGTCAAGCTGGACACGGTTGGATCTGTACCCTGGATACGCGTGGTAGGCCAAAGTATAGTTGGGGCGTGTCCGAGTAGAAATCAACCCGTTCTGTTTTATTAAGTAATTAACCGACCCGAAGCGTTCGTTTTAATGCATTGCACACTTTTTGTTTGTAGCGAAAAAGCAATTGAAACTGAAATGGAACCTGTCGGAAAAAAATGGTGCATTGCCAAACTCGTAATGCACTTTTAATAGCTTTTGCTTATTAAAAAATAAATTCATCGGCTGTCTGTTAACCTTAGCCACGGCCCTGAAATGTTGGGGAGCGATGCCCGTTGCACACGCATGGGCAACAGCCTATTACCCCCTCTCAAAAGGGCGTGGATTTACAATACAATGACATGGAGACGATGACAGCGGTAACACAAAGGCAGGTGGTGCTGTACCACTGAGTCGTCGACCACCAGACGAACAGCTCAATTAGCCGTCGGAGGTCATTTCATTCATAGCGACAAAATAACGTTTTTTTATTTAACTCATTCATTTAACTCATTCATTCAGTCATGGACGCTTCTGTCATGTGCTGGAGAGATAAGTGTCCATAACAAGGTACACATTTACCCCCTACGTGGGGTCTTTACTTCCCCTGGTATAGACACCAGATATAAGGGACCAACAGCTTTTAGTGTCTCTTCCGAAAGACACAGGCAAATTGGGGTGAACGAAATTGGTTAGGCTTCGAAACGGCGGAAGTGGACCCCGGACTCCGGACCCTCGATTGGCCGTCCGGTGCAGGAGCTGCTGAGCTCTCGCGCCCCATCCGATCTTCGTAACGTGTTTTTAAACTAAATTTAACAAGATTTAACAAGATTGCCATCCCAAACAACAAGTTCCAGATGGCAAGTGGACAAGGAAGCCATTGGCTTATCGAGAGTCCAACAATTTTATTATCTATGTATAGCCCGATCAGATATCTACCATTTCTATTTTAAACATATTCACACTACTAGCATTAACACAATCATTTGGCAGTTTGTTCCATTCATTTACCACCCTCTGTGAGAAAGAGTACTTTCTCATGTCCAACCTACACTGCTCCTTAACTAATGCTGCTTTGTGTCCTCTGGTTCTACTGCCTTCTTTAAGTTTGAAGAACATATTCCTATCAACATCCTCATAACTGTTCACTATATTAAACACTTCTATTTCGTCTCCTCTTAGTCTCCTAGTCTCTAGTGTTGTCAAACCACATTGTAATAAACGACTTTCAAAACTAAGGCCTCTCAATTCTGGAATAATTTTAGTTGTTCTTCGTTGTATTCTTTCTAGCTTGTCTATGTCCTTTTACGATATGGCCTCCATGCTTGAATACAATATTCCAAATGTGGTCTAACTATTGATTTGTACAGGGGTACAGGGGTACAGGGGTACAGTGTTACAGGGGTACAGAGGTACAGGGGTACAGGGGTACAATTAGCTGTTTCTCCTTATACGTGATGATTCTCCTTAATTAATTGAATCTGAATAATCGTGCGAATAGTCAGGCATATGTGTAAAATACGTGTCTTTATTGCACGAATGCGCACGTGTGTGGGTGCACGTGGCTGCATAGAGGCGTGGAACAACCGAGAATAAACGAAGGGGTCAGACCGCAACTTATTGTCCTATTAGTTGTCGTTATAGCGCGTGACTCAGCGGAAATTGTATCATCTGATCTTTTTATTGCTACCACTTCTACCTCTCGTTTCGTTGACGCCTTTATTTGGTTCCTCCCACGACACGGACCAACACGGACCAACATGATATTACGATCCCATTCGGGAAACAAAACAAATAAGACTATAATTCCCCAATACGCCAAAGTAAAAACCGAAACGAAAGAAAGAACATTGCATGGACCCAAAACAGACGGACCATCCACGAGAGGAACAACTCGGGGACCATAGGACCCGTAGACAGTCAATGTCGAAAGATCCCATAAACCTTTCAGACCCGCACGCCAAAGGAGCTTGATCACAGCAGGCGGACGGTCTCATGAACTTGACGGAATCGCTGACCTTCGCAAGCCCGGACGTATGCCAGACCATAGTTGGGACCACATCTAAAGGTTCGTGGTAACCACATTCTTAGTCCATGTCGTCTCTTACTAATAACTATATCAAACACATAATCGCATCTCTTATCTACTATCTGAAATACATATCTACAGGTAGATACAGTTCTTATAATATATAGTGGTTATCTTATCCTTCTACCAATCGAATCGAAGCGCTTTAAGCTTCACCTCCAGAATAACGTGATGATCGCAAAACTAGTGCAACTTCTTCGGAAAGCATTCAGCAACGCTGTAATCAATGCGCGAAAGTTGTTCGTTCAAATAGTTAATCCAGGTACTTATTTACACGAATGAGTGAACTGCGTATTCTGAACTAATGTCCAAAGTACATTCCATGTTATCGGTGTATTATTTGTGAACCTACCCAAGTACGTAATCACCAACCAGGTACGTAATCACCAACCAGGTACGTAATCACCAACCAGGTACGTCTCATTAGACAAGAGGGTTGTGTAAAGTATTATGTAGTAATTATCCACATAAAGCATGAACCACTTACCCGAGGGTGACGACAAGGGGTAATTGAGGGGAGGGGTGACGTGAGGCAGGATGACTGACTGAACGACGCTACGGTGTCGAGATGTCTTCATTCGGGCGACTGATGGCACCCGCAACGCGCCAGCGTGCATGTTTATGACACGAGTGACGCCTGGACGTCGTCCAACACAGACGCGGGAACTCTCGCAGACGACGACTGGGGTTGGCAGCGGTCAGCAGAAATACCCGTAAACAACAGCCGGTGGAACGCAGACGACAATAGCATGTTGTGCAATGCGCAGCACTTGACCAAACGGGTTTCGCCGTCGATTGTCGACGACATTAATAGCATAAAGTGGCGACCCCCTCTAAGCTGGGACGAAAACAATTAACCGATCTTACCTTTTCGTCTTGGTGTCACGCGTGACGCTGGGGATGCTTTGTCTGGCGGTTGAGCAGTCCGCGAGATGTCCACTTCCGGTTCGTGTACTTGGTTTCACGGTCTGCGGGCGAATGAAAACGACAGAAGAACGTGTATGGAGTGTTCACTATTGGCGCGCAACTTTTATAGTATTGTTACCCCGCCTCCTGTCACTTCTCGCTGCGTCAATCGCTCATCGTAAACGCGCCGACAACGCGCGCGTTTAACGCTATAATTAGCCTTACGACAACGTGCTCATTGGCCGAGGGGGTGTGACGTCACGCGACGAATTCGGGCTCGTTCATTTCATTACAACCGTTCTCGTCGGTCACGAACAAGTTGCTGAAGGCAGCATTGCAATACAGGCAACTGAGCCGTATTTACGTATGGAGAGCCAAGTGTGTTCATATATACAGTCACCGTTAATCTTCCTTCCCGCCACTGAGCCGCGTGGTGTTTTCATTTTGATTAACATATTGCCACATTTTATTCCTAAACGGAACTGCTGATGACACACATTTAGGAAATAAAATTTAAAACGAATTGTAAACGGATAAACGTCTGTTTGATATGCTACCTCCAACCTACCTATATATAATATAGTCTCCTTATTCTATACTCTAATTTGTCCACAATGTTACAACAATACGATGTGTCAACAGTTGGCCGGACTAATTAGTCTTGACGTATTCTGCATGAACACAGCATCAGTTTTACCGCAAATGACAAATTCAAATACAGTCTACGAATCATGACGAAACGTTTACGACTGAACAATTCTCAGCGGAATATCTGCGAGTGAATCATGATGAAATCTCGCGCGAATAACAAAAGACACAAACCAGCGACGGGTGCAAAACAAAACGTTTATCGTACTTTAAATTCCAAAGATCGTTTACATGAAGAAAAACACCACCAGGAGTATAGTTTAGTATAAACAAATTGTTGGAATTCCGAACGAAAAACCTAAGTGTATATGACCAGTGTTGCCTGTAGACATCAGACCCGAGTCTTGTTTACGGATCGACGATAGCGATCTCTGCAATCTGTGCCCATGATCAAATTGAACCATGCAATCCTGAAAAAACACTTGTAGTTTGTCTCAACCGCGAAACATGTTCCGGGAGTTATTTTTATCACTTCCACGTTGAGTGACGCCAGCACACGAGTATAGGTCCCTATGAAATCACTATTGTAAAATTATCATACATGTGCAGGTAGGTGAAAGTGCCGCACACCATATTAAGTCATGAACTAGACCGGATCCCGTGAGGTCATGTGAATACCTCGTAGCGCGCATGCGCATTTGGGTATATTTTATCGTGAAATCAAGTTGTATACTATATAGTAAAAACTACAGTGTATATATATATATATATATATATATATATATATATATATATATATATATATATATATATATATATATATATATATATATATATATATTAGCATCTAGCTAGCGCAGTGTTCGCCTACGCAGTTTCACAACGGGCAAGAATATTGCACAAGTAAGCTGGTTACCTCGGCCTTATGGGCCACTGGGCCCGAAGAGGATAGGTGAGGTGTGAGGCTGGTTACCTCGGCCTTATGGGCCACTGGGCCCGAAGAGGATAGGTGAGGTGTGAGGCTGGTTACTATTACTATATATGTAATATTTGTATGCCTTATATAGTGAAAATGAGGATATTTACATCTAAACATCACAAGATCGACAATTAAGCATCAATCCTTATTACACGTTCATTTAGTTCTCAGAATGCAGCTATTCACTAGATTCCGCTTATTTCAGGCCTCGTCGCTACATAATTCGATGACCAAAACGTTTCCCTTCCGCGAAACCGTCGAGTAAACAGAGATTGTATAAACATGTATTACTCCAGCTAAATTATTTCTGATTATGTCAATACTACACTGCTACGCAGTTAGACAAAATGTGTACGTTTTAGGAGGGTGTTCTGTATGGACGCGGTCACAAGGCGTGCATGGGACAGTTATGGCGTGGCAGGGTTGAATCGTGGTAGCTTCTGACCGCAAGAGGGCGCTGCTGTAGCAACACGTTCCCGCGGTGCGTCTTATATCGGCAGGTAGTTTAATAATGGTGTTGAGTTAGTTGGTGCTCGCTGTTCTAGGTTTCTTCTCAATCGTGTTTTACTTTCTTCTTTATCATTATGCCTCTTTATGCCTCTTTATGCCTCTTTATGCCTCTTTATGCACAACTGACATTTAAATATGCACAGTAAATGCAAACATTTTTTATGAACAAAATTTTATAATCAGGGACAGATCCAGAATTTAGCGTTGGTGAAAGGGGGCAATTGTGAGAATCAACCGTATTAGTGATAATTTACCATGCCATCTTTTTATGGGGCACACCATGAGAAAGAACACTAATTAAATCATATATTACGAATGCTATGCTTAAGAAAGGCTCAAAGTAGCAGCGTATGGAAAATTCCTACTAAAAAGACATTTCCATAGCTACGAACAGTGGAGTTACCTTAGACCACTGATACACTGTGTCATTGTGGGTGCTTACTGTTACGTGCGTCTTTCGGTATTTATAACTCGATATTACTTTTTTTATTATAAATCAACCGTGTTTATTTTGTTACAGCAGCCGTCACTGAACCGTCCCGAACAATGCCAAAGAAACCACCAACAACGCAGATTGCGTTTCAGCATTTGTCGTTGTCGTTTCGTGCGTGCATTTATAGTTTATCGGTCCTATTTTTATATGCTAATTATCAGACAAAAATAAACTTGCTTACGGACGTTCATAGGCCGTGTCGCCCAAATAGCTAACAATGCAGAAACATTTAATTTGACTCTTTCGTCCTCATTGGTGTCAACATCTGCTCAAGAAACAGCGAAACAGTTTTCACGAAGAGGAAACACCCTCCGCCAATCAAGTTTCGTCGTTTTTAGTGTTTTTTTGTAATTTTATTAACATTTTACCGTGAATTTTTTTTAAAGTTATAAAAAAAGCGGGACGATAGCAAATAAAGCTATCTTTGCCGCCCGAAAGCGGTGATGTTGACACTACACAACTTATGTAACAATATTTATCAGTTCACAACAATTGTACAATTACATCACAGCAATTTTACAATGACGTCACAACAATTGTACAATTACGTCACAACAATTATACAATTACGTGAGCACAATTGTACAATACCGGAGAGAAAAACAAGACGTTGACAAAAAGGACAAGAACTTGACAGAGGAGGCAACGAAACAGCAGCGACAATGTGGCGCGAGAAAGAACAGCACATCGATGAAAGGACGGAACCAATAATACCCATAATGCAATACAAAACACACTAGGCACAATATCTTTGAATTAAGTTCATCAGGATTCTTTCCCAGGAAGTCGAGATGGTGTTGGAATGAACAGGTCTGCCCGGGGTGAAGTGTAAAGTGTAAAATAAAAAGTGTGCAAAATGTAAGCCTGAACTAGCATGACAGCAGCGCGCCTACCCCATAGCTGGAACCTTTCGACAGGAAATCACCGAGATGCAGACATCGGGAATTTGTAAATACATAAATTTGTTTTAAACCATTAAACCAAAGCGCGACGCTTTTTCCCCGAGCCGTCAACTCGGCGACAGGATGAAGCGGCCGCCGTCTTGCGTAGACCTCCGACGGCGCTCCCCGGGTTGGGCGATAAAACGGCGTTTATGTCGTGCTTTACGGCGAGAACCGGGGTGGGCCACGGCGGGGCGTCGGCCAGTCACAGGGGTCGGTCTGACCCTGGACTCCACCCTGTCTCAGTAGGCGGAAACCATAAAGGACCACCGAGGTTGCCTCGGAAGCTGCTCGCCATCAGAGAGAACGGCATCGGAGAGTGTTGTAAACACCTGAGATTGCGTGAGAGTTCAAAGGCTGGACGAGGAGTCGTCGATGACTGGAGACTATGATCCGTGGTCCAACCAACGCAACACAACATCAGCCAACACAACATGGCAACATCTGTGGACGGAAATATGGAAGCTTTCCTAGAAGGAAACATGATAACATCCTTAGAAGGAAAATGGCAGTATACATGGAAGGAAATTGGCAGTATCTTTGGTTGAAATATGGCAGCCTTCTTGGAAGGGAAAATTGCTACCTCACTTGAAGGACATGGGAAAGTTAGCGTTCCTTATTTAGGAAATCGTTTCCACGTCGCTACCTCCGACTATTGCAGACCAACGGGAAGGAGATGGTTTCACACCGATTTAATCTCCTGGTATGACTGTGCATGAATAAATTATAGTCTACACAATAATATCGTACATCAACATTATTCACAACCTCTGGCCCTCTTTCTACATAGTTCATACTGCAGATGGCGACCATAGAATATCGAGTTAAATAAATAATATAATTCATATTAACTAGTTTACTTATCAATATTTAATTATTTGTGTCTAAGTATTGTTATCTGATATCAAACAGGAGAGATGTTTGAATACGCTAAAAATATATCCTATTATTTTTGCGATTGTATGTTGTACAAAGTATGTTGTAACTAGATATTTCTACTTTACTACCGTCAGCAAAGATCACATTAGAAATTAAAATACCATACCGTAAACGTAATCGTAAACATTTGTCAAAACAACGAATTTTCCTAGTGAACACGACCAATTACGTCATTCGCGCATGCGCAATATGTCCACCTAGTTTCCTAGCATCCCGTGGGGCGTTTCCGGCATCGCTTCCAGGTATTGCTCCAGTTCTGCAGGCAACGATGCCTATAAACAGGAAGCGACACACCGCGGGATTGGCGCGCAAATCGAACAGAATGGCTGTCGTCAGCGGAAACCGCCAAACTGTGGTCTGCCCAATATGGCGCTTATCACGTATTATGGCGACGCTACCTTCGGGCAGGAATGCTTACGTCTCGGTCGTAATGAACGCTTCAGACGTGAGTCACTAGATATTTACACAAACGGACATTTGAAAACTGATTATTTTTATTAATAACGCTGTGCGATATATAAATCTACGCTGAGTGATAAAATAAAGACCTACTTTGCGAAATAAAGTTGTCCATCGCACAGAATAGTTCAAATTCCGGAGACTACTGCAGAGTCAATATGTTTAAAAACGCGCGCACGCACGCACGCACGCACGCACGCACGCACGCACGCTCACACACATTATATATATATATATATATATATATATATATATATATATATATATATATATATATATATATATATATATATATGTATATATATATATATATATATATATATATATATATATATATATATATATATATATATATATATATATATATATATATATATATATATATATATATATATATATATATATATACATATATATATATATATATATATATATATATATATATATATATATATATATATATATATATATATATATATATATATATATATATATATATATATATATATACTATAGGGGCATATTACACAGATGCAACGCTGTCTCGATAAGCCGAATGACTTCAGTTGTCCTTTACGTCGCTTCAGATGGCGTTCTTCCCTCTGCCACTTGGAGGCTGGGCAAATACCCTGTAAACTAGGCTACAAGATCTGTTTTTAATTTAGTTATTTTTTGTTGTTTGTTTTTAGCACGTCTTACGAATTTTACGTTCAAGTTATACGGAGCGCGTAACAGTCGCACTCGGCTCGGTTCTCGTATCGCGCGCAGCCAAATATGTGGGATATTACCTGGAAATCGGTCCTCCGCAGAACACGGAATAGTTGACGTTTAATGAACTGAAACTTAGATTCTTGGTGTTCGCTCTCCAGCGTATCCATCCATATGTTGATAACTTTAACATTGCATATCGATTTAGAGATTGCCGAACCTTTCGTTCCGACGCGTCTCTGGGTTCGCGCTTACGACGGTTTAGGCGCAATGGATAATATTAATAAAAATAAGTCAAAAAGACGAAAACTGTTCTTGACAGTAAATTGTCCAAATACTCTTCCCGACGACTTACATAATCATATATTACAACAACGGGGTCACGGCGTAATCATATATTACAACAACGGGGTCACGGCGTAATCATATATTACAACAACGGGGTCACGGAGTAATCATATATTACAACAACGGGGTCACGGCGTAATCATATATTACAACAACGGGGTCACGGCGTAATCATATATTACAACAACGGGGTCACGGCGTAATCATATATTACAACAACGGGGTCGCGGCGTAATCATATATTACAACAACGGGGTCACGGCGTAATCATATATTACAACAACGGGGTCACGGCGTAATCATATATTACAACAACGGGGTCACGGAGTAATCATATATTACAATAACGGGGTCACGGCGTGCCCTAAACAATTATTATGCCAAAGTGAGGGGGCTGCTCGCCAGATTCACGTTTCGAAAGTTCGTTCTCCGCTCCTAACCCCTCGCGAGAAACAAGTTCGTTCTCCGCCCCTAACCCCTCGCGAGAAACAAGTTCGTTCTCCGCCCCAACCCCTCGCGAGAAACAAGTTCGTTCTCCGCCCCAACCCCTCGCGAGAAACAAGTTCGTTCTCCGCCCCTAACCACTCGCGAGAAACAAGTTCGTTCTCCGCCCCTACCCTCTCGCGAGAAACAAGTTCGTTCTCCGCCCCTAACCCCTCGCGAGAAACAAGTTCGTTCTCCGCCCCTAACCCCTCGCGAGAAACAAGTTCGTTCTCCGCCCCTAAACCCTCGCGAGAAACAAGCATTACTCAATGAAAGGATCAAGTTCACCAGTAGAAAAAATAATTGGTGGGGGAGGGGTGAACTGAGGGGTGAACTGAGGGGTGAACCGAGGGGTGAACCGATGTTCTTCGGCAAAACAACGGTGATCCGTGTATCTGTGTCCAGCCTCTCCCCTATGCAATAAGAGTAGGTGGTTGATGGGTCGTCTCTGATGATGATCTGACAATCCATCTTTGGCAGTCCATTGCTGTCAGAGTTCCATGGGAGTCTAGTCACATCCACTCTTTGATGTCGTCCGTCCAGTTCTTTCCCCGCCTGCTTCTCTTTTTCTTGCCTCTCTCTCTGTGCTTTGGAGGATGGTCTTTGCCAGGCCAGTAGACCTTGTGATGTTGCCATGCCATCTCATCTTAAAGCTTCTTACTGCAGACAGGAGTACTTCGTGTCGTCCAAATGTTTTGGCTGACTGTATTGGTGACTTCCTCGTTGCTCACGTGGTCCGTGTACGGGCATGGGATGTACAGGCATGGGATGTACAAGCATGGGATGTACGGGCATGGAATGTACGGGCATGGGATATACGGTGGCATCTCATCTCCATCGATTTTAGTCTTCTTGTAAGTTCTGCTCTTAGTGTCCATGTTTCGCAAGCACAGAGAAAGATTGATATAACCAAAGCCCGCGTCCAGCTACTATATCTACCAACATGGAACTATGGGCTTCTATTGATATAACCAAAGCCCGCGTCCAGCTACTATATCTACCAACATGGAACTATGGGCTTCTATTGATATAACCAAAGCCCGCGTCCAGCTACTATATCTACCAACATGAAACTAGGGGCTTCTATTGATATAACTAAAGCCCGCGTCCAGCTACTATATCTACCAACATGAAACTAGGGGCTTCTATTGATATAACCAAAGCCCGCGTCCAGCTACTATATCTACCAACATGAAACTATGGGCTTCTATTTATATAACCAAAGCCCGCGTCCAGCTACTATATCTACCAACATGAAACCAGGGGCTTCTATTGATATAACCAAAGCCCGCGTCCAGCTACTATATGTACCAACATGAAACCAGGGGCTTCTATTGATATAACCAAACCCCGCGTCCAGCTACTATATCTACCAACATAAAACCAGGGGCTTCTATTGATATAACCAAAGCCCGCGTCCAGCTACTATATCTACCAACATGAAACCAGGGGCTTCTATTGATATAACCAAAGCCCGCGTCCAGCTACTATATCTATCAACATGAAACTATGGGCTTCTATTGATATAACCAAAGCCCGCGTCCAGCTACTATATCTACCAACATGAAACTATGGGCTTCTATTGATATAACCAAAGCCCGCGTCCAGCTACTATATCTACCAACATGAAACTATGGGCTTCTATTGATATAACCAAAGCCCGCGTCCAGCTACTATATCTACCAACATGAAACTATGGGCTTCTATTGATATAACCAAAGCCCGCATCCAGCTACAATATCTACCAACATGAAACTAGGGGCATCTATTGATATAACCAAAGCCCGCATCCAACTACTATATCTACCAACATGAAACTAGGGGCATCTATTGATATAATTATGTTGTAAACGTTATTGTCGTTGTTGTTTTTGTTGCCGACTTATCCGACTCTGTGTTTGATCGAGTTAATTGCACAAGCTGTCACTATTGCACAAGCTGTCACTATTGCACAAGCTGTCACTATTGCACAAACTGTCACTATTGCACAAGCTGTCACTATTGCACAAGCTGTCACTATTGCACAAGATGTCACTATTGCACAAACTGTCACTATTGCACAAGCTGTCACTATTGCACAAGCTGTCACTATTGCACAAACTGTCACTATTGCACAAGCTCTCACTATTGCACAAGCTGTCACTATTGCACAAGCTGTCACTATTGCACAAGCTGTCACTATTGCACAAACTGTCACTATTGCACAAACTGTCACTATTACGATGTGGACAGTTTCTTGTCCTATTCGATGCTTACGCGTTTGCATTTGGTGGATGTTTAACAGCTGAGTAATCTTGGGGAACGCTACTAAACATTTAACATATCTCTGAGTCACGACGTGTCTGATCGTAAGAACGTACGTTTCTCAGAAAACCCTATAGAAATACGCGGGCGTTTTACACCGCTTTTTGCACGCCGACGCGAACATCTAAACCAACACACACACAAGACGTCGGCCCAACGTCTTGCGCCGATATAAAACTCACACGCCGTTGCCCCTTTGATCCAGGGTGCCGCGGCAGGTCATTAGACGCCGCCTTGTCGTTAAAGTGTGTGATTTTGCGCGACCGACGAACTCTCGTCGCTGTCTCACGGAGGCCCGCCGACGAAGCCTTGCCGGCTCGACCGCCGACTATTTGTTCGTCATAATAACCCAACAACGCGCCCTATAATCATGTGTCGGCGCATTAATCGTGCGTCATAATTGCCGCATATGTTCGAGTTATAATTTCTAAAGGGCAACGACATGATATTGACGCAACAACACTTGTCTCCAGGGTTGTCTGGGCGAAATAATGATGACATAAAATCAGAGATGATGAGCGATGGTCTCACAGGAAGTTGTCGAGTCTGACAGCTGCGCGTAGACAACACACGCGTAATCGACTAGACGTGCCGATACACAGTGGTTAAACGTACACAGCCACGCCGTCGTTACCGTCAAAGTCACGTTACATAGCAGCATAAACTGTATCTGTTCTAATACATTGACCACAAAGCATGTGTTTTAATTAACCACATTTTAGCAATGTCATTGGTCGTTATCTGTTTAATTTGAATATTTCAGAGCGAACATCTGGTTGACATTGCGTAACGTAATTTTACGGTCGTTAATGATATGCCCGTCACGTGATCCCGTGAACGCTTGGCCCCGATAAACTAGGCATTTGAAATAAAGGAAACGGTCGTTCGTTAACACACAATTGGCAGTGAAGGTATTTCGTAAACAAGAATAAAGGCGTGTTTAGAATATAGCGTCAGACTGAATGTCACCTTCTTCTATCACTTACCTCACACCGACAGCGAACGGTGACAAACGAAGACAAGAAAGCGTTTTTGAGATTACCCTGAAACAAAACCGCTTGATTTCCATATCCCAACGTGTCTTTCTCGTGTCTTGCGTGTCTCCAAAACCCCTTACATGTCTTCCCAACCCTTACGTGTCTCCGATCATTCATGCTCGCGACGGAACCGCATTAATCTAGCGCACACATTCCAGTGACAACGTTTTTTGGAGCGTTTAATAACTTTTAGTAATACTAATTCGACGGCGCATGGCTGTCCTGCGTTTCAGGCGGCCCGATGCCCGCGGCAAGGCGGCTGTGAAATGTAAACGACGCACGGGTGTAAAAAAACGCAGACTGATGAAAAACGCGTTCCGTCTGATATATCAGCAGGGTTTTTATTTGTCAGTGTAAGAATTGATTAGGTCGAGACCTTGTCTATGACGTATAGTCGCTGCCGGGCCTCCAGACGTGCCGCTGGCGGTAACATAATAAATAATACCCTTAAATTAAAGGACTCGAAGAACGCGCCCCTTCTACCGCCGGCGTTTGACTGACTGCGCATCTTAGACCCTTATATTCCCGTTTACACCGCGCTAACGGATCGCGATGGCGATACTCCAGGATCGCGATCCCAAACGGTGTACTCGGTACACCTCGACGGCGATACTCCAGGATCGCGATCCCAAACGGTGTACTCGGTACACCTCGACGGCGATACTCCAGGATCGCGATCCCAAACGGTGTACTCGGTACACCTCGACGGCGATACTCCAGGATCGCGATCCCAAACGGTGTACTCGGTACACCTCGACGGCGATACTCCAGGATCGCGATCCCAAACGGTGTACTCGGTACACCTCGACGGCGATACTCGCTAGATCGCGATCCACTTCCGAAAGAGGATTCTTCCGTGGCGCTGGAAGCGTTCTGCGGGACTATCACGCTTCCTCAAACGAGGCTGCCATTTTTTATTTCCAAGGAAACTGTCATA
>BSQZ01000008.1:3027500-3102500 GCA_033239005.1 Lamellibrachia satsuma | reverse complement strand
AATGAATGTGACGATTCCTGTGTGCTTAACACTGCCTATATTGTCATGTGGAAAATGGTTTGTTATTTTTTTAAATGCCGTGGTGTGGTCCTTTTCCTCAAATTACCAGCCGTATTTTTAAAGAGACATGATTCACTTTTTACAGTGTATTATTTGCTGGTATTATAAACAATAATTGTCCAGATTGAGAAATATTCTGTTAAGATAACCTTAAATATATTCTCATTTTTCTTCACCATTAAAAAAATAGTTTTGTCAGAATTTTTTTTATAGCGTCCAACGTTAGCAGAGAGTTACACAGCGACTGGCTTCATCATTTGCCGCGTAGCTGAACTTGCTTCCGGTTCCGACTACTCATTATAAAATACGTTTCACCTTGTTATTATTTAAATAAGAGTCTAAGTTTACACGATTTATTTAATGCATTTATATTAAGAAGAACAACATTTGAAACGTTTGCGACACATTACTCTCAGACGTTTAATAGCAGGTAATTGATTTTATTAAAGTAATGAACAGCGTTAATCCACACATTAAAATGTCACTATTCTCTGTGTCTATGTTTAAAACCTCACCATACCTCCCAAGCCAATGTGAATAAAGTCTCATACATAAGGCTGAGAATCTAAGATAAATTATACATAATTCCAAATGCGTGATGTCAGTAGTTTATCTGCACAAACAGGTCGAAATACGGTAGTTTGAAATACGGTAGTTTGAAATACGGTAGTTTGAAATACGGTAGTTTGAAATACGGTAGTTTGAAATACGGTAGTTTGAAATTGCAACCGCCGACAATCTGTCCAATATACAACTGCATTGCAATAAGACATATATCGAACGTGGTTGTATTTAACTGATTTAACTGAATTATACACTTTAGATATTCTTCTAGATCTTCATTTGGTTCCAAATATTTGTCATCAGCTGGGGACATTTCAGTCGACGCAATCGGAGACAGGTGTCTTCTCTCTTCTCAGACATAATCCATTACAAAACTGGCAGTTTTGAACGATGAGTTTTCTATCGTATGTATTCGATTGAACTTAAGAGAATACTTGCATACTTGCGCTTAATTGCAGAAGGTATAATATTTCTTTCCCATACTATGATACGCTGGCGCTAATGTCCTGAAAGCAATGACATACCTTGTAATTAGACTTAAAGCAAAACGTCACTAAAAACGCTGTTTACTTTGAAGAATTGCTCAACCCTGACGTCTTCCCTATACGCCCCATGTAACAATCTGTGCCAACCGGTGAATGCAGGAGGCGCTATTCGTCTCGTTCCAAGCCTCTCACGTATTCGTGTTATCACGCTTGTAACACCCCGGGTTAACACCCAACAAACAGCCCCAGCGACAATACTCGACACTGCAGGTATAAGGTAGCCCCAAGTCAAAGTCACCAAATATTTTATCACAATTTCATATTTCGGACCGTCTGTATCAATCAACTATTTTAGTTGGAGGTGAACTTTACAGTTGGCGTATATAGAACTGAGTTTCCACAACCCAAGAATACATCAACTGTGTCGGTAGGAGCGTGTGTGCGTGCGTGTGTGCGTGTTTGCGTGCGTGCGTGCGCGCGTGCATGCGGACATGCGTGCATGCGAGCGTGTGTGTCAGTGCAGGCACCAGCGCGGGAGTGCGGGTGTGGACCCCAAAAGATCGATGGAATAGTGAAACGCCCTCTTAACACGTCCAAAATACAAATGGAACATATGGGTGCTTGGCGTAAAAAGCCTAAAACATGATAAAACATATTCGCGCCAAAACATCCATTACCCGTTGTTTTCTAATAAAAACGTTACGAACAAACATTTTCACACAGTCCGTGGCTGAACTCTGCCTAAGGCGGGGAAACGTTCCAAGTTGACTAATCACTTTATTATTAATAATATGCGTAACTATTCAATTATGTTGACAGATTGTCTTGTGTTGCGCCGTATTTATTTACGTCATAGCGCGCGGCGCTGTCTGAGTCAACTAGACCAGTTTAACTTTTCACTTTCTTGCCGCATCGACCTTGGACATACTCGATCTCAATCTTTTTCTTCGTCTTCCATTTTCCTGTTCCGTTTTTTAAGGAAATTCCACGCCATTTGACATCAGCCAACAAGCTCGGCCAGGAAGTTCAAACGCATCGCACAATCACGAACCACTTACGCGTACATTATATGTGGCATTCCCAACCCGAATGAAGCGTGATTTATTAACTTCGCCTCATCGTTCGACCAATAGTAAAGCGAGTTTGTGCGAATTTTAAAAAGTCTTGAATTTCAGGCGTCACATTAACCTGAATTTCCACAATTGGACGCAGCGGACAGAATTGCGAACACGTGTAAATATACTATGATTGATTATCGTTCACAAAATCGACCACCCTTTTCAGTCGACAGACACAGTAAATCACTATTAAACAAAATGCTTACAACGGAAACATGGTGACACTCTGCCGAATATAATTGTTGTTTTATTTAATTAATTCTTAAAATATTTGATTAGTAGTCGTAGTATTTATGTATGTACATAGTCAATGTTAACATTATAGCTTAATATTGTTCACATTGTTTGTATTATTTTAATTTTCTGATAAATAATTTCGATTGAAAGATTATATTTAAAGCAATGACATTTAATAAGACCATGTCACCGGCCCACAAGTAGAAACATTAAGTTCTGAAGTTGCAGTTTACATTTAAATATTTTTGGTGGCTTCCCAAACTCCATAATTTTAAATGTTGCAATAAAACTTATTGAACTACGACTACAACAAATGATTGTGTCAAAAATGTAATGACGTTGTCGAGTGTGTATTTAATTAATTATATGAAGTAACTGAATTATAGTGAATCAGTCTGAAATGTTATAATTAATTATGAAATAACAAAAATAGTTGTGTAAGTAAATGAAGTATACTATGTCCCAATGGTTCATGAAACAATAAACTTTGTAACGGTTACAAATTTACCATAATATTATGTTATTAAAATTGTTTAATTAGTCTCAATAATATTATTTCATTGGTAATGTTTAATTTGGGTTTCTTCGCGCAAATTTTACTAATACGTTTAAACACAACAATAGTTACTATATAATCTCGGTTACATTAAATGCAATCATACTGTCCTATTTTTTGTGTAGTTGTCATGATACTGTTGACAGAAATGTTCGCATGATTATGTGACTGGCCTAACGAACGTTAATGCCAATGACAATGTCACCGACTTGTCCTTGCCAAAATACAGCTTTTCGTTGACCTAACTTTTTATTCAACAAATATAATACTTGCGCGACATTCGTTTTGACGACTTATTATTATCGTTAGCGCGATAATGACGTGCTCGTGGTAACAAATTACTCGTTCATTATGTTGTTATGAACGTAAAATTTACATTGTGTTAGACACGGCGGCGCCCAACTACTTCACATTGTCGGCGATTTGAGGCGAGTTACGTCCGCGGGTACTTTCCCGTCCGTCTAACATCAACAAACGAAATTGCCACCTACCCGTATTACTTGTTAGCTTCCGACGCGTCTACACAGCATATATTCACGCGTGCACGAAAGAGTGTCGGATTTCAGTGATAAAGTTTGGCAAACCACCCAGTATTCACGCGGGATACACTGATGTGTTATCAAACGACAGTCAACAGATCCCAAGATATTTCGCGTGCGTTCTGACCTAATTATCATCAGGTGATGCTGATTTGACCTAACTAGGCCAACCTGCACTAGGTGAACTTTTCCCGGGAAAACGTTCTTCCGGTTTCCGCCACAATTAATTACGGGAACTATCTGATTATATTGCAAATATATCAGCGATAGCAGCCATATTAATTAAAAGCATATCCTACTTTTAATATAATTAATCATAGCGATCACCATCAAAATTTATTTTCACATTATTTGTCTACGTTTCCAGAAAATGTGTTTTACTGCTTGACGTCATAGAAAGGTCATTGATTTATATGTTATCAAACGTAGACACATAGTATCTATATATGATTTTGCACTGAATGGAAGAAATTATCGATGGTTACTTTGCGTGGAAATGATTGGTTGTACGCCTTAGGTGATTCGTGTGTGGACATTTCCCATTCAGTGATTGCTCAACAACTTCAAATTAATTATTAATGGAGGTTGAACGGCTGCAAATAAACTTATACAAACATATATCAAGCTGTGTGAATATGTTTTGGTGATATTTTGTTTGCATCGAAATAAAAAATTGTGAGCGAATACCTTCCAGCTGTATGTGTTTACACAATATTTAAACACGAAGTGGGAGGATTAAACAAAATAAATATACAAATAATGCGCGGAATTTGCTGTAGTCTGCATAAAATGAATGTAGATCCTACATTTTAAAGTTAGACCAAGCCACAAGCGTCTATTGTGGAAAAAAGCAATTAATGACGTGTCACCTGTTATAAATCCATTGGTTGACTACATGAATGAATTGAGTAATTCATGACTCATATTTTACAAGTATCGACGCCAGATATTCGCATCTGTATGTCAAAATGTACAGGAAATACAAGGCCTTCAATAAAACAGCTTTCGCTGGCAGCTGTCAAAATTAGCGGTGCTGCGAAATTTGTGTGTGTGTGTGTGTGTGTGTGTGTGTGTGTGTGTGTGTGTGTGTGTGTGTGTGTGTGTGTGTGTGTGTGTGTGTGTGTGTATATATATATATATATATATATATATATATATATATATATATATATATATATATATATATATATATATATATATATATATATAAATATATGTACCAGCATACTTGTATCTAGCTGTGGATGTATATATCATAGAATGTAGTTACAAATATGGTCATATACAACTCTACCTATTACACGATATATGACATCAATGCGATTTAGAATCAATGCAATATATCGAAATATTTAATTTGGTAATGCCAACGTGCACTGGTTGCTGGTGCACACATATCATAGAGTATTAAAATAAATAATAAATAAACATTACTTAATAAAATAAACCCTATAAACTAAATTCAACTAAGTCCAAATATCGTTAATTCAGAGTATTAAAATGATCGGAGAAGGCCGATTAACTGACGTCATGAATGTCAGTGCGTCACGCCATGTCTAGATGTTATGTCTCTCCACTCGCCAAAACAATATTATTACTACTAAGATTGATATAATAAATACATAAATGTGTGCTGCCGTTATGTAATATCTCCCTCCATTCACGCGAGTCCCGACTTTCCGATAAAAAGGGAATACACGTTCAACGAAACTGTAATAAACCGCCCAAGACGCGGCTGACGTCCTAGAACTGGCAGAGTAGTACACGACTGTGTTTTATTGCACTTTTAATGCACAATAGTACACGATTGTGTTTTATTGCACTGTTAATGCACAATAGTACACGATTGTGTTTTATTGCACTGTTAATGCGCACCTGTTGCTACTCTGTGTGTTCACGAGGACGGTCGCACTTGTTTAACTGTTGTCGTTGTGTTATAATACTATCGTTCTATGACTTAACCGTCTAAAGTGGTTGTTTTAATTGGTGAAATAGAATAATGGGTGTTTTATCAGCTAAATTGTGTCATCTTAGATGTGTTGAACCAGCGTCATAGTTAATATGATAATGTAACATTGGTATATAGTAACTCCTGCAAATAAATAAGTAATCTTAGTACAGTATCACATAAAACTGTTTGAATATTTTAATAATATTGTAATATGCTTTTGTTATACGAATGGAGTTTCTAAGCATTTACTCAGTGAGCCATTTTGCCGTGGCAATAATGTTTATATTATTATTATTATTAATATATTATTATATTTTTTTACAACAACAGCAAATTATGATCAGTAGTCTGCGCAATTTAACATTTTACACGTCTAATTCTTGGAACGCCGAAATTGCGTGTGCAACGGCGTTGAAATTAAATGCATTTACTGGTAAAATCGAATAAAAAAGAATTCCATTCAATCTTACAATCTTCAGAATGTCGCCAGTGCCACAACCCGAGCGCCTATAACCTAGACGGCGTGTGCTTACCGAGCTCTTGCAATAAACTACAAAGCGACGGCGCCGTCAGAACTGTCGTTACGCCTGACTGCACAACGCCGCGGTTAACATATCGACACTTTCAGCGAGGCGGAAAAAAAACCGCGCTGAATGTTGTTTTCATGTCGCGACAAAGTAGCGAGTCTCGGTCGCAGGTGGCGAGGCCCGGTGTGACGTCACACACATCCTCTTTGACTGAGACATCGTCAGCAGTAACCACTCGAGCGTCTACAAGCGCTGCCTCGAGGTCTCGCGAACAGTGTGCGGTCGGCAAACGGCGTTGTCGACAAATATTTGCTTTGGCTAAGTCAATTATCCGGCTGTTACGCGGTTCGCCCTGTAATTTTCGCATGATTTATTGGAAGTTTATGACGCCAAATATGCGACGGTGCATTCGAATTCAGCAGCGTCTGAAGCGGGCGTTTTTGCGCGACCTGATTTCGGGCGGCGGTAGCTTTGTTAAGTGAAAATTTGCGGTAATGGAGTTAACCCGATGAAATAATCGCCGCGCACATATCTACGGTCTGCCTGTTTGGACGTTTGGTATTCGTGGGCCCACTGTTCAGACGAGACTATCACCATAGCCACCACCAACCACCGTCGCTACCGCCTCTACCTACGCACAGAGTGTCATTTATGGCCACATATAGAGCCACAATCACTTTTGCCACGGGTAGACATTATTCAGTTTCCAGGGCTCAGTAGAAAATTTTCCCAACGATTTTCGTTAAACTTTCACAGCGCATTAAACATCACTTTTCTGACATCGTGTGTGAAATTTCTTAAAGACATCAAAACCCAAAGCTCAAACCCATCAATTTCGATCCAGCCCTGTAAATGATTTTGAAATGTCGTTGCAGAATAGTCCGTGTAGGCTGCTGATACGTTGCAGAATAGTCCGTGTAGGCTGCTGATACGTTGCAGAATAGTCCGTGTAGGCTGCTGATACGTTGCAGAATAGTCCGTGTAGGCTGCTGATACGCGAGGCGCCAGCGTCTGTCATTATCATCAAATCCGAGCCCACCAATTTTCCCATTATAAAGACACTGCAGCAGTGTACATCACAGTGTACACCACAGTGTACACCACAGTGTACATCACAGTGTACACCACAGTGTACATCACAGTGTACATCACAGTGTACACCACAGTGTACATCACAGTGTACATCACAGTGTACACCACAGTGTACATCACAGTGTACATCACAGTGGTCAATGCATAGTTATCTGTGGAATGTGTAAATTACTAAATATTTTGTGTGTAAAAACGCATTTTACACACCCCCCCCCTTTACGATCCTCGAGTGGGCAGATTATACTCGCTTCAAGCCCGATCTTTCTCCTTTCCCGTTGTCATAATGAAATAACACAGGTCAACAGCCTTCAAATGGCTAACGCTCAGCTTCAAAGTCATTTTGTAAGCCAGATAATATATGTGTGTGTGTGTGCGTGCGTGCGTGCGTGCGTGCGTGCGTGCGTGCGTGTGTGTATAGTAGGTATTTTGTTGTAAAACACTTGAACCAGTAAAACATGTACTTGTTTATCTAATACCGGTCACGTACAGTATGTTACCGTCGTTCACACATACGCGTTCTGCCCATTCGAGCGCCGGAAAAGGTGGTGAAATACGTTTTTTATACGCAGAATGTTTAATAATTTACACTTACCACAATTAGCTATTTGTGCACCTCTGGTGTACACACTATATCTTTACAATGGCGTAAATGACGTGGGCCCGGATTCTAGGCAAGTGCCGAAAGTTCTAATGCAGTAGGCTCTACATAAAACTTTAACTTGTCCAATGCAAACGAGCTAAAAAATAAATGCGCATCACACTTTCATAGGGACTGTTGGGTCTAATGACGGACGGCTCCTGACTGGGGTCTGAGGCCCGCTGAGCCAGACAGCTGTCGGCAGCCCCGGAAGCAGAGTCTGTCGACCGTCACCCAACCCGCTTCCCGCCAACGGCTTCTAAGCTCACCTGACGGGAAAACAACCGCAGTTGCTAGTTACCAATAATCTAATTAGTGATGTTTTAATGAGTGGCTTCAATAAGCCCCTAACGCATGTTGTAAAGGTCAGCATCTGCCTGGCGAGAAAGGGACCGTATAAAAAACCTTTGCTACAGAAATATCGTACGTTTTGACTGATTGAGAAAAATCACACATGTATTCTTGATTGAGAAAAAAACAATTATGTAAGTACTGTAGGATGCGAAGCGAAAATGTGTTGGTTGCTTTTGAGAATGCAGCTTCAACTCAGAATTCGGGAACGATGATACTATGAAAGCTGCAGGAGGGAATTGTTCCAGAAACTGTTCCCAGTAACGCACTAGCTACAAATTTCACCTCGTTGGGTAAACCTACTTACTGTGACTTCCAAGACGCACTGCGTGTAAGACGTTGGCACCTAAAGGCGATCCGTATAACTTGTGTTGCCATTCGTTAATGCATTGTACGCGCGCGCGTGTGTGTGTGTGTGTGTGTGTGTGTGTGTGTGTGTTGTGTGTGTGTGTGTGTGTGTTGTGTGTGTGTTGTGTGCGTGCGTGCGTGCATGCGTGCATGCGTGCGTGCGTGCGTGTGTTGTGTGCGTGCGTGTGTGTGTATGTCGTGCGTGCGTGCATGCAGGCGCGTGTGCGCGCTTGTGTGACTTGTCTTTATACTTTAATAAACGATACATTCTGACACGCATTTTTCATGGTCTGTTTAATACAAGACGCCGTCATCTATATATTTGGTGGATGTGGCATACTGAGCACTGAGTGTCTGATAATTAGGCCAAGTGTTTGTTCATCGACCTTGGGCATCAATCATGGGTATGCGTCCTTGTTCTATTGTGATTGTTCAACATCGGGGACAGGTCCGTGTCTTTAAAGATAATTTATCTACCAAGAACTAATTTATCAACATTGGGTACAGGTCCGTGTCCTTAAAGATAGTTCACCAACATTGGGTACAGGTCCGTGTCCTTAAAGACAGTTCTCCAACATTGAGTACAGGTCCGTGTCCTTAAAGACAGTTCACCAACATAGGGTACAGGTCCGTGTCCTTAAAGACAGTTCACCAACATTGGGTACAGGTCCGTGTCCTTAAAGACAGTTCACCAACATCGGGTACAGGTCCGTGTCCTTAAAGACAGTTCACCAACATCGGGTACAGGTCCGTGTCCTTAAAGACAGTTCACCAACATCGGGTACAGGTCCGTGTCCTTAAAGACAGTTCACCAACATCGGGTACAGGTCCGTGTCCTTAAAGACAGTTCACCAACATCGGGTACAGGTCCGTGTCCTTAAAGACAGTTCACCAACATAGGGTACAGGTCCGTGTCCTTAAAGACAGTTCACCAACATCGGGTACAGGTCCGCGTCCTTAAAGACAGTTCACCAACATAGGGTACAGGTCCGTGTCCTTAAAGACAGTTCACCAACATAGGGTACAGGTCCGCGTCCTTAAAGACAGTTCACCAACATTGGGTACAGGTCCGTGTCCTTAAAGACAGTTCTCCAACATTGGGTACAGGTCCGTGTCCTTAAAGACAGTTCACCAACATTGGGTACAGGTCCGTGTCCTTAAAGACAGTTCTCCAACATTGAGTACAGGTCCGTGTCCTTAAAGACAGTTCACCAACATAGGGTACAGGTCCGTGTCCTTAAAGACAGTTCACCAACATAGGGTACAGGTCCGTGTCCTTAAAGACAGTTCACCAACATAGGGTACAGGTCCGTGTCCTTAAAGACAGTTCACCAACATAGGGTACAGGTCCGTGTCCTTAAAGAGAGTTCACCAACATTGGGTACAGGTCCGTGTCCTTAAAGACAGTTCACCAACATAGGGTACAGGTCCGTGTCCTTAAAGAGAGTTCACCAACATTGGGTACAGGTCCGTGTCCTTAAAGACAGTTCACCAACATTGGGTACAGGTCCGTGTCTTTAGAGTTAGTTCATCAAGTTGGATAAAGGTCCGTGTCCCTAGAACTAGTTCATCAATGTTGAGAACAGGTCCGTGTCTTTAGAGCTTCAGGTACAAAAGGCAAGTGTTCTTGGACGAAGGCTCGCTTCCCTGGCCGTGTTTCAATCCACCTGCATCACAAACCTTTCCGAGTCTTCAGTCCGAGTCGAGAACAATGAAACTCGCTCAATCGTGACGCTAGAAATCAGAATAGAAATGCGTGGCCACGCGCAGGGAAGTCGTGCCTGGTCTAAACGCTTCTCCGTCGTCTGTGCCTCCGACAAAGGCACAAATAAATTGCCATGCGAGCGTCGGTCGTGCAGCCGATGCCGAGGAAATGTTTTGCGGTTGAGTCGTTTGGCCCAGGCGACGGTTCCGGCTTTGTGACGAAGAAAACATTTATGGTACTCTGTCGGAAACGTTAAATGGCGGTAGCCTGTCGGAGGAAGTTATAGAACGGCGCGTGTGAGTCAAATGTAGCTCTTTGTCGAAGATGACAGTTGTAACGGCGTTTATGATTATTCATAGTGAGTAATTACTCCTCCGGCGAAGTGGCCGAGAAAGACCAAACGGGTGTTTTTTTGTGAGATATTTCCAAAAGCGACTGAAATTTCAGTAGAATCTAGGTTCATTCCATCATCAACTTGACGTCCACGGGAAGCATTGAGCCACGCCGCAATTACTGCGCGAAGACTATTCGTTCATATGTATTAACAATTGTCTATGGCTATAGCCAGATACTCTTTTATACAGCTGAGTGAATTAAGGCAACATGGAGTGAACGAAATTGTCCAAGCTTCGAAACTGCAGCAGGAGGAATCGAACCCGACTGACAGGCCGACGTTGTAGCTAGAGTGTACAATGCTGCTACGCCCAATAGTAATTATTCTTCCCAAAATAATGTGTAGTAAAATGTTATGGGTTCAATAAAACAATACGCGTTTTTAGCAACAATTCCGCTGTTAAGGCAAGTTCCATCAAGCAACAAATCTAGCGATAAACATTATATTAAGCAATTATATAACCACACTTGTTGATCATAATATTAAAACAATTGAAACACACATCATTTAACCAAAGAACAACTACGATCATCAGCAATGCGAACTATATAGTGACAATATTACGACAATGTAGTGACAATATTACGACAATGTAGTGACAATATTACAACGATGTAGTGACAATATTACAACAATGGTGCGCTGCTTCAAAATGTTGGACGATCAACTGTAATTTGGTTCATAAACTCGCAATATGTTTTCAGTCTTATTTTGAAATTTTATATCCGCGTGTGTGGATTTAAAAAGGAAATGCCCATTTTAAGGGCAAACATAAAGAGTACATGAACAAACATAAAGCGTACATGAACAAACATAAAGAGTACATGAACAAACATAAAGAGTACATGAACAAACATAAACAGTACATCAGTATTTAGCAGAAAGAGTCCTTTTTTTGTGACGTTGGCTGACATTTCAAACATTTACCCGAAATTGTGCGAACATGTTAATTGTCATAAATTTTTTTCCACGACAACCAAGACATGTCACAAGGCAGCAAGCGGGCGTTACGTTTTTAATCAGGAAATCAAAAAGCGGGGTTCAGACGTATCCCCATCTGGCAGTGTTCTTTTAAGGGTACACAAATAGTGTTTATCATAACGTAATGTTATATAGTATAAACATAAATATTATTGCCATCACAAATAAAGTTTTAATGAACCGCAACATTTTCATGTAATTTTACCGTCATCTGTAAAAGTTTCATATTTCGCCCCGAATTGCATTTGTTATCACTGCACGCTGAACAGCAAGGTTGACTTTCGTGAACAGATAACGCTCAAATTACATTTGGAAATGATACCCCTTGTAGTTACATATGCAGTGTGCTTACCTACGCGACGAAGGGTAAGTATAAACATTTGGAAATGATACCCCTTGTAGTTACATATGCAGTGTGCTTACCTACGAGACGAAGGGTAAGTATAAACATTTGGAAATGATACCCCTTGTAGTTAAATATGCAGTGTGCTTACCTACGCGACGAAGGGTAAGTATAAACATTTGGAAATGATACCCCTTGTAGTTACATATGCAGTGTGCTTACCTACGCGACGAAGGGTAAGTATAAACATTTGGAAATGATACCCCTTGTAGTTACATATGCAGTGTGCTTACCTACGCGACGAAGGGTAAGTATAAACATTTGGAAATGATACCCCTTGTAGTTACATATGCAGTGTGCTTACCTACGAGACGAAGGGTAAGTATAAACATTTGATTAATGTTTCTGTTGTCATATTCAAAGGAAGTGGTGTTTCCGCAATACAGAGGAACATGACCAAATATGGTGGATCCGTCATTTATGACGGACACACAATGATAACGTGGTGAGTGGGCGATATTACACGGACGTCGGATATTGTTGTCATCGTCTCCCAAATCATGTTTGAAAATTATCAAAAGAAATGTTTGAATAAATAAACCGCATAGCATGTGTTGTTGAGCATCGGTGGGCGTGTGTGTGTGTACGTGTGTATGCGTGCGCGTGTACGTTTTTTATGCGTGGGTGTGTACGTGTGTATGCGTGGGTGTGTACGTGTGTATGCGTGGGTGTGTACGTGTGTATACATGGCGGCAAGAATTATAACCTATATTGTTCGTAACATAACAATTCTTTTTTATGACTTATGCCATTAAATATATCTGGCTAATTAAGCGGTTTAACCGATACTCATGAGGTGCTGCGTCAGAAAACTACGTAACACTTTCTATTATTTTACCAGATTTCGAAGTTAAATGTTTTGAACCGAGTACATGGTACATTGCATTCTGAACGACATTGTCGATACTTATAAACAGAGAAATGTCATCAATTAAAACAATCATACGTAGATATTGTAAGCTCTAATTTAACGAAAATGTCATTAAAGTACACATCTTTGGTGTTAATTACAGTTATTGCGATATACGGGGGGGGGGGTGTATGTTGTAATTTGTGCTCAGCACGAGGAAAGCACGAGGAAAGTTGTAAATGCCTGTGACACACATATATATATAAATATATATATATATATATATATATATATATATATATATATATATATATATATATATATATATATATATATGTGACACACACACACACACACACACACATATATATATATAAATATATATATATATATATATATATATATATATATATATATATATATATATATATATATATATATATATATATATATATATATATATATATATATATATATATATATATATATATATATATATATAAGAAGTTGGTTATTAACACATTGCCTATCGGAATAGAGATACTTGGCAATGTGTACTACTTGATTGGGACAATTTCCTGAAATGGTTCCCATTGTCGTAACCCAGCTTACCCAATACATCATTTTAAGGAACTAAAAAACGAGAATAAATAAATAAAACAAGACGGTAGCCTGTTTCGTGTACTGCTGTTAGGCCCGCCTGGCGGTGAGGTGCCGAGGACATGTAACGCTAACTTACTTTTTATTTTACTTCCCAAAACGCCAAATCGTGATAATGTGGCGTGATCGACATTAGTTCGCACACTAAACAATTTGCGAGTTAGACGCCTTACTAACCAGTCGCGTTTGAGGGATGCCTTCTGCTCCGTGTGGGCCGAGGGAACACCTTCTGCTCCGTGTGGGCCGAGGGAACACCTTCTGTTCCGTGTGGGCCGAGGGAACACCTTCTGCTCCGTGTGGGCCGAGGGAACACCTTCTGCTCCGTGTGGGCCGGGGGAACACCTTCTGCTCCGTGTGGGCCGAGGGAACACCTTCTGCTCCGTGTGGGCCGGGGGAACACCTTCTGCTCCGTGTGGGTCGGGGGAACACCTTCTGCTCCGTGTGGGCCGAGGGAACACCTTCTGCTCCGTGTGGGCCGGGGAACACCTCCTGCTCCGTGTGGGCCGAGGAAACACCTTCTGCTCCGTGTGGGCCGGGGGAACACCTTCTGCTCCGTGTGGGCCGAGGGAACACCTTCTGCTCCGTGTGGGCCGAGGGAACACCTTCTGTTCCGTGTGGGCCGGGGAACACCTTCTGCTCCGTGTGGGCCGAGGGAACACCTGCTGCTCCGTGTGGGCCGAGGGAACACCTTCTGCTCCGTGTGGGCCGAGGGAACACCTTCTGCTCCGTGTGGGCCGAGGGAACACCTTCTGCTCCGTGTGGGCCGAGGGAACACCTTCTGCTCCGTGTTGGCCGAGGGAACACCTGCTGCTCCGTGTGGGCCGAGGGAACACCTGCTGCTCCGTGTGGGCCGAGGGAACACCTTCTGCTCCGTGTGGGCCGAGGGAACACCTACTGCTCCGTGTGGGCCGAGGGAACACCTTCTGCTCCGTGTGGGCCGAGGGAACACCTTCTGCTCCGTGTGGGCCGAGGGAACACCTTCTGCTCCGTGTGGGCCGAGGGAACACCTTCTGCTCCGTGTTGGCCGAGGGAACACCTGCTGCTCCGTGTGGGCCGAGGGAACACCTGTTGCTCCGTGTGGGCCGAGGGAACACCTTCTGCTCCGTGTGGGCCGAGGGAACACCTTCTGCTCCGTGTGGGTCGAGGGAACACCTTCTGCTCCGTGTGGGCCGAGGGAACACCTTCTGCTCCGTGTGGGCCGAGGGAACACCTTCTGCTCCGTGTGGGTCGAGGGAACACCTTCTGCTCCGTGTGGGCCGAGGGAACACCTTCTGCTCCGTGTGGGCCGAGGGAACACCTTCTGCTCCGTGTGGGTCGAGGGAACACCTTCTGCTCCGTGTGGGCCGAGGGAACACCTTCTGCTCCGTGTGGGTCGAGGGAACACCGGGAACACACCTAAGTGGACGATGTACAATCCTCTCACTATAATAATAATAATATAGTCCTCCTCTGACGTGATTCCTCGTCCAGTAAGTAAAACCTTCTATGTAGACTACAATCGAACCTCGCTTTACGGTCACCTCGGTAATACAGCCACCTCGCTATTACAGTCAACAACTTGGGACAGTCCCAAATGATTTCCTTAAGGGCAAAGTGTAGGACATTAGTCCGGCTAATACGATCACCTCGCTATTCATGTTGCTTTGGCCCTGTGCTGAGGATGACCTCAATAGTGAGGTCCCATTGTATTTTATTTGCTTGACAGTGAGACGACATCTTTTGTGCAAAAGATATTCGTATTGGCTGGTTGCCAACTCACCATGTGGCGCCACTGTCGTATTCATGACGCTATTCATAGGCTACGTTCGACGATAGGAAAATAACCGGTACCGATGCCTGCAAAACTAAATCATTATACGGAATTCCACGGGACACGTCAATCACCTAAACTAAGTCATATCATTGAATACGTAAAGACATAATACGTCCACATTGAAGCTATATTGCTTATAGACTAGAAACAAGCCGATGCGATGAGCCAATTATCACCAAGTTTATAATAAGCGCATCGTGCACTAATATTGAGACTTGGCCAAGGGCGGGAAACCAGCGAAGAGCTCGCATTGATTCGTCGCGTCACCTGGTGGTACACGCAGCGACGGCGATAACACGCGCATTTACGTATTGGCGTGACCGCTGTGACCGCTGTGACGGTGTCAGCTAATTGGGCATTAAAGTGGTACTCGGCCATCATAAAACGTCGCCTTTCCAACCGCCAGAGTACTTGCCAGCGGATAACATCAGAATCTCCCATCGGTCAACAGGTTACTAGCAACCCGATATACCGGCAGACGCTCGACGCAAGAACTATTCAGCAGCTAGCGACAGACTGTTAACTGTTTTCTATTGGCGGCGTTTCTTTTGTAAATTCTCATATGATTGTCTCAACATTTTGACAATTTATTAAACATTGGTTTAACATACAGGGCGTGAAATTCGCGAGCTTGATACGTCTCGCTTTGCAAGCAAGTCCTTCCATACCTGTGACACCTCACTTTATACTTACACCGGTGATCGGATTTCAAATGTTGAGGTATTCAGCCTAATAACGAGTGTGCTGTTACGTAAGTAGCTGGCGAATGTTAACTGCCTTCAAATGGAAGCACCAATGTCGAGGTAGAGGTCAACATAATCAAATGTACACACTTTATCAATATTGACAAGCTTTAAAATCACACTTGACGCTTAGTACGTACCCCTTAAGTGGATAATAACAGATAAGAAACAATGCATTCCAATTGCGAGAGGAAAACATATGCTGCGACACCGCGCGGAGCAGCCGACATTCGCTGCCGCCGGCGACGTCTTCGAGTAGACGCAAGTAGGCCTAGTGCGCAAGAATTACGGCCTGTAGGGGTCTAGTCACCTTTGCGTAGGGTGGATCATAGAATATACTGAATGAAACGTATTCCTGGTTGTGTAGATTGAGTGGCTGACACTGTTAAACTTGTAAAAAAATACGAGGCATACTCGAATGCTCCGGTAGGAAAGTAGGCCGGATTATCTGACAGTTGGGATGCCGGTTTCTATGACTTGGAGTCCGCAGAAGAGGAAGCAGAAGAAATGTGCTCCAAATAATTTATTGTAAAATTGTCGTCGAATATTGTCCGTAACCAACCACCAAACCGTGTGACGTGCGGTTTTGATCACAAACAGGTCACGGAGGCCTACTTTTACATTTGTAGGCCCTACATGGTTATTGTCAAACAACTTGAGTGATATGTCTACGTGAATTATTATGAAACGCTTGTTTACTGTATTTTAAAAAGGTTACAAATTGCCTCGGCAGCCTGGATCCCGGCCTTTACCCGGACGCGAAAGGCGAGCCTCTTGCCTGCTAGAAACATCTGCGTGCAGCCATTTCACATGTTCCCGCGTTGTCCATGCGAGCGAGGACAACATGTTCCCGTGTTGTCCATGCGAGCGAGGACAACATGTTCCCGTGTTGTCCATGCGAGCGAGGACAACATGTTCCCGTGTTGTCCATGCGAGCGAGGACAACATGTTCCCGTGTTGTCCATGCGAGCGAGGACAACAAATCTCCAGACATTTGAAACATAAATTTACTTCTTTTTCTATAAATCCCGCCACTGTAACACAATGTGTTCTTTTAGATAGAGCTAAGTGAGCGATCACGAAGATGCTGTTTGTAAGTTCAACCCTTGGGTATCCACTATATAGCTAAGAAACGAAAAAAAATACCTGAGACATCCAAGCCTCTCTGTAACGATCGATAAACTTCAATCGGTGCCTTACAAGTTTATGAATAAGACTAATTCCTGGATGTCGGTGTGTACAGATTAAAATAGCAGTTGTCGCTTCAGTTAGCACAGCATACACCTGAGGAGACAAGATTTGACAGAGTAACGTGTACGTACGATTTGGCGAAGTCTAGGGCTCACTGTGTGGTCCGGTCGAGCCAGCGTCGGCGAGCTGCCAACCCTATCGTTACGCTGAAGTGTGCTGTACATCTCTGTTCCGTTGATCTATTTCGGTGAGCCAATCCCTTTATGCCAATGGCCAAGAGCCGAGCCACGCAAGGAGACCCAATCTGAACTGTGAAAAGTCCGCCCGACTGCGGCGTCTGATTTTTACGTTTCAAACTTCGGTTGCGAAAATTGGACGCCGTTGAAACAACCTCGCAACAATGGAACGGATTTCTACCGAGAACCGCTTAAAAGTAATTTGAAAAAGTAAAATAGTATGTATGTTTGTGTGTCTGCGTGCTTGTATGTATGTATGTATGTATGCTTGTATGCATGTATGTATGTATGTATGTATGTATGTATGTATGTATGCATGCATGCATGTATGTATGTATGTATGTATGTATGTATGCATGCATGCATGCATGCATGCATGCATGTATGTATGTATGTATGCATGCATGCATGCATGTATGCATGTATGTATGTATGTATGTATGTATGTATGCATGTGTATGTATGCATGTGTATGTATGCATGTGTATGTATGCATGTGTATGTATGCATGTACGCCTGTATGCATGTCTGTCCGTATATCTGTGTGTGCGTGTGCCGAGAACCGCTTAAAAGTAATTTGAAAAAGTAAAATAGTATGTATGTTTGTGTGTCTGCGTGCTTGTATGTATGTATGTATGTATGTATGCATGTATGTATGTATGTATGTATGCATGCATGCATGCATGCATGCATGCATGCATGCATGCATGTATGTATGTATGTATGTATGTATGTATGTATGTATGTATGCATGCATGCATGCATGCACGTATGTATGCTTGTATGTATGCATGTATGTATGTATGTATGTATGCTTGTATGCATGTATACATGTATGTATGTATGTATGTATGTAGGTATGCTTGTATGCATGTATGTATGTATGTATGTATGTATGCATGCATGCATGCATGCATGCATGCATGCATGCATGTATGTATGTATGTATGTATGTATGTATGTATGTATGTATGTATGTATGTATGCATGCATGCATGCATGCACGTATGTATGTATGTATGTATGTATGAATGCTTGTATGCATGTATGTATGTATGTATGTATGTATGTATGAATGCTTGTATGCATGTATGTATACATGCATGTATGTATGTATGTATGTATGTATGCATGTGTATGTATGCATGTGTATGTATGCATGTGTATGTATGCATGTGTATGTATGCATGTACGCCTGTATGCATGTCTGTCCGTATATCTGTGTGTGCGTGTGCGCGTGTGTTCCTGTGTGCCTGTGTGCATGTATGCCTGCATGTCGGTATGTCTGTATGCTTGCATGTCAGTATGTCTGTCTGTATGTCTGTATGTATGTATTTATGCCTATATGTCTGTATGACTCCATATCTGTATGGATGTCTGTAAGCTTGTATGTCTGTCTGCGTGTCTATCTTTCCCCTTCCCTCCCTCTCTGGAAGAATGAGGAAGGGAGGGAAATTGGTAGAGCGGTGAAGGAACAGAGGAAGAGGTTGAAAGAGTAAAAGAGGGAGCGGCGAGGAGAGGAAGTAATTATAAAAAAGTATTCAAGGTGGACGCCCTTGGGTGCAGAACGAGTTGGAAGGGGAGTTTTAAACTTGGGAATCCAGTTTTTAGAGGGCATTGTACGACAGAGTATCCGGACGTGACATTGAGCCGTGGCACGGAGAGCGAGCGGGACATTGAGCCGTGGCACGGAGAGCGAGCGGGACATTGAGCCGTGGCACGGAGAGCGAGCGGGACATTGAGTCGTGGCACGGAGAGCGAGCGGGACATTGAGCAGTGGCACGGAGAGCGAGCGGGACATTGAGCCGTGGCACGGAGAGCGAGCGGGACATTGAGCCGTGGCACGGAGAGCGAGCGGGACACTGAGCCGTGGCACGGAGAGCGAGCGGGACACTGAGCCGTGGCACGGAGAGCGAGCGGGACATTGGGCCGTGGCACGGAGAGCGAGCGGGACATTGAGCCGTGGCACGGAGAGCGAGCGGGACATTGAGCCGTGGCACGGAGAGCGAGCGGGACATTGAGCCGTGGCGCGGAGAGCGAGCGGGACATTGAGCAGTGGCACGGAGAGCGAGCGGGACATTGAGCCGTGGCACGGAGAGGGAGCGGGACATTGGGCCGTGGCACGGAGAGCGAGCGGGACATTGAGCCGTGGCACGGAGAGCGAGCGGGACATTGGGCCGTGGCACGGAGAGCGAGCGGGACATTGGGCCTGACGCAAGTAGGGCCTAATCAGGGCGTTGCTTCAGGTACAGGCTGCGAGACCGACACGTCGCCGTTCCTACTGAATGACTCACCACACGTTTGTTAGATTGCATAATTAACTGGCTTCTCGGGTGTTTCTCGCGCGAGAAACCACATCGGTGCCAGCCACAGAAATACGAATGCACGAACATTATAGCATTCGTTTCTGAAGTCCTCCACAATTAGTACCGAATGTCATCAACAGGGCCGGGGTTCGAGTCGACCTACTACTGTTTAAAAATTTGGGCATTTTCGTTCACCCCTCTTTATTTGTGCTTTTCGGAAGAGACACACAACGCCGTTTGTCCCTCCTACCTAGTGTCTACCTGATGTCTACCTGGTGTCTACCTGATGTCGATCCCACTAACGCCGTTTGTCCCTCCTACCTAGTGTCTACCTGATGTCTACCTGATGTCGATCCCACTAACGCCGTTTGTCCCTCCTACCTAGTGTCTACCTGATGTCTACCTGATGTCGATCCCACTAACGCCGTTTGTCCCTCCTACCTAGTGTCTACCTGATGTCTACCTGGTGTCTACCTGATGTCGATCCCACTAACGCCGTTTGTCCCTCCTACCTAGTGTCTACCTGATGTCTACCTGGTGTCTACCTGATGTCGATCCCACTAACGCCGTTTGTCCCTCCTACCTAGTGTCTACCTGATGTCTACCTAGTGTCTACCTGATGTCTACCTAGTGTCTACCTAGTGTCTACTTGATGTCTACCTAGTGTCTACCTGATGTCGATCCCACAAGCGAAATTGAAAAGCCAGAGCCAATAGTTTCGATCTAAACAGACAGAGGTGTATATATGAACGAATAGTCTTCGCGCAGTAATATCAGCGTGACTGAATGCTTCCCAGAGAAGTCGAGATAGCGTTTATTATTACTATTTTGCAGATTCCCAAAAATGTGTGCGAATACGGAGCAGACTTGCAATTCCGTGGGCAACATGCAAGAGTATTTATTTATATGGAATTATTTGGTGGTCATGTGTCCACATTTTAAATTAAAAAAAATAAATAAAATGTTGGTTCCGTTCGTCTTGTGAGCAGGGCTTTATACACGTTGCTTTAAAACGTCCTCTTCAACTGATTTAGGTCATCGTGAATCAGGTTCTTTGATGTTCAGATATGTACGTTCGTACGTACGTACGTACGTACGTACGCACGCACGCACGCACGCACGCACGCACGCACGCACGCACGCACGCACGCACGCACACACACACACACACACACACACACACACATTATAGTCATAGCATTGTGAATAGCTTAATATGCGCAGTTGAGTCCGTACTTTTCTTAAAATCGTCAGACTTGAACTCGATCATTAGATTGGGTAACTTGCGAAAGCGTGAATAGCCTTACACGTCTATATAGGTCTATGTTACAGTATATATAGGCCTATGTTACAGTATATACAGGCCTATGTTACAGTATATATATATATGCCTATGTTACAGTATATATAGGCTTATGTTACAGTATATATATATATATATATATATATATATATATATATATATGCCTATGTTACAGTATATATATATATGTTTATATTACAGTATATATAGGCCTATGTTACAGTATAAATAGGCCTATGTTACAGTATACATAGGCCTATGTTACAGTATATATAGGCCTATGTTACAGTATACATAGGCCTACGTTACAGTATATACAGACCTACGTTACAGTATATACAGACCTACGTTACAGTATATACAGACCTACGTTACAGTATATACAGACCTACGTTACAGTATATGTGGCCGGATTATTTTTGCCCCTACTTGGCCGAATTTTTACCGGAACCGGTGAGATATTATGTTGTAGTTTTCCGATGATTTTACCAAAACTTAACAACAAATTTGTACAACACATCGTGGTGGATACACTATATGGCTCAGATTTGAGGAGGGATCTTTAATGTGCACTCAGGTCCCAACTGCCAAGATGGTAACTTTTTCCAGACAACCGTGTTGTTACGTCTCCACACGACGTGATGGCTCAGTGAAACCAGCGACACCTGACAGACAAGCGCTAACACGATTAATCTATCACCCCCAGTCAGGACCGCCGTGTTTATGAGACTCAATTGGCGCTATTTAGACAAAGTCTGCATAAAAGACGCAGGCGGCGGCGTTGTAAATCATCCGCGCGCCGTGAGCCACAACAAACAAACGATATCCGTTCGATGTACATGAATCGACGCATTGAACGTGTATAAGGCAGGCTGCAATGCGTAATTAGAAGCACCTTGTACACGCAGCATGGGTGGCCGTCAAAGTCCGTCCGATGACCAGGCAACCTGTGAACTATCAGCAGCTCTGGCCTAAGCCAGCTTACTATTTTTGGGTCATATCCTACACTTTCTCATACGGACGATACGATAATATAGCTGTGTAGACCACATAGAGTTACATCATTAATCACCCCTCCCCCCCTATAAACTAAGTTTTACTAACGGGTGTTCTATTTATGTCTATGACTGGAATACAGTATGAGAATAGAAGTGCTACAACTATAACGTATAACTACAACTATAACGTATAACGCCTTCGCTTGTTTCAACTAACCTCGTATACGGGGTTAGTTGAAACAGATACGAGGTGCTATTGGCGTATTTAGGGGGGCACTGGGCCATGTCCCCAGTTGACTTACGATAACACGTGTATTCAGTGACGTATTTAGGGGGGCATTGGGCCATGTCCCTTTGGCTTACATTTTTGATAG
The DNA here is from genome assembly GCA_033239005.1 of Lamellibrachia satsuma. NCBI lineage: Eukaryota > Metazoa > Annelida > Polychaeta > Sabellida > Siboglinidae > Lamellibrachia > Lamellibrachia satsuma. The sequence goes on along the minus strand of BSQZ01000008.1, from coordinate 3,080,078 downwards.
ATTTTTACTGTATTTTCCATTGCTCCGCTACATTGTAGCATAGTACACTAATGGATGACTAAGCTCTCCCCCCACCTTTGTGAGACCCTAGATATGCAATTGCATGCATGGAAGTTGCTGTGATAAATAAAACGAGTTTATGTTTCATTAAAAGTGTTTCAACTAGCCCCGGTCTCCCATATGTCCGTTTCTTGAGGAAAAATCGGCTAGTGTTGTCTCGTTTTGCAAAGTTATTCTGCTTTTTCTCCTCCTACAAGTTGGCATTATTACCCAGACAGCTGTTCATCTTCTCTCCGTTGGCAAAACTCCTGGTTCAGATTCAATCCCGGCTACAAGGTCTACATGGTCTACTAGGTCTACAAGGTCTACAAGGTCTACTAGGTCTACAAAGTCTACTAGGTCTACAAGGTCTACTAGGTCTACTATGTCTACAAGGTCTACTAGGTCTACTATGTCTACAAGGTCTACTAGGTCTACAAGGTCTACTAGGTCTACAAGGTCTACTAGGTCTACTAGGTCTACAAGGTATACTATGTCTACAAGGTCTACAAGGTCTACAATGTCTACAAGGTCTACTAGGTCTACAAGGTCTACTAGGTCTACTAGGTCTACAAGGTCTACAAGGTCTACTAGGTCTACAAGGTCTACTAGGTTTACAAGGTCTACAAGGTCTACTATGTCTACAAGGTCTACAAGGTCTACTAGGTCTACTAGGTCTACAAGGTCTACTAGGTCTACAAGGTCTACTAGGTCTACAAGGTCTACAAGGTCTACTATGTCTACAAGGTCTACAAGGTCTACTATGTCTACAAGGTCTACAAGGTCTACAATGTCTACAAGGTCTACTAGGTCTACAAGGTCTACTAGGTCTACAAGGTCTACTAGGTCTACAAGGTCTACTATGTCTACAAGGTCTACTATGTCTACAAGGTCTACTAGGTCTACAATGTCTACAATGTCTACAAGGTCTACAAGGTCTACAAGGTCTACTAGGTCTACAAGGTCTACAACTTCTACTAGGTCTACAAGGTCTACAAGGTCTACTATGTCTACAAGGTCTACAAGGTCTACAAGGTCTACAAGGTCTACAAGGTCTACAAGGTCTACTATGTCTACAAGGTCTACAAGGTCTACAAGGTCTACTATGTCTACAAGGTCTACTAGGTCTACAAGGTCTACTAGGTCTACAAGGTCTACTATGTCTTTATTAAAAGTGTTTCAACTAGCCCCGGTCTCCCATATGTCCGTTTCTTGAGGAAAAATCGGCTAGTGTTGTCTCGTTTTGCAAAGTTATTCTGCTTTTTCTCCTCCTACAAGTTGGCATTATTACCCAGACAGCTGTTCATCTTCTCTCCGTTGGCAAAACTCCTGGTTCAGATTCAATCCCGGCTACAAGGTCTACATGGTCTACTAGGTCTACAAGGTCTACTAGGTCTACAAAGTCTACTAGGTCTACAAGGTCTACTATGTCTACAAGGTCTACTAGGTCTACTATGTCTACAAGGTCTACTAGGTCTACAAGGTCTACTAGGTCTACAAGGTCTACAAGGTATACTATGTCTACAAGGTCTACAAGGTCTACAATGTCTACAAGGTCTACTAGGTCTACAAGGTCTACTAGGTCTACAAGGTCTACTAGGTCTACAAGGTCTACTAGGTTTACAAGGTCTACAAAGTCTACTATGTCTACAAGGTCTACAAGGTCTACTAGGTCTACTAGGTCTACAAGGTCTACTAGGTCTACAAGGTCTACTAGGTCTACAAGGTCTACAAGGTCTACTATGTCTACAAGGTCTACTAGGTCTACAAGGTCTACAAGGTCTACTATGTCTACAAGGTCTACTAGGTCTACAAGGTCTACTAGGTCTACAAGGTCTACTATGTCTACAAGGTCTACTAGGTCTACAAGGTCTACTAGGTCTACAAGGTCTACTAGGTCTACAAGGCCTACAACTTCTACTAGGTCTACAAGGTCTACAAGGTCTACTATGTCTACAAGGTCTACAAGGTCTACAAGGTCTACTAGGTCTACTAGGTCTACAAGGTCTACAAGGTCTACTAGGTCTACAAGGTCTACAAGGTCTACTATGTCTACAAGGTCTACTAGGTCTACAAGGTCTACAAGGTCTACTAGGTCTACAAGGTCTACTAGGTCTACTAGGTCTACAAGGTCTACTATGTCTACAAGGTCTACTAGGTCTACTATGTCTACTAGGTCTACAAGGTCTACTAGGTCTACAAGGTCTACTATGCCTACTAGGTCTACAAGGTCTACTAGGTCTACAAGGTCTACAAGGTCTACAAGGTCTACTATGTCTACAAGGTCTACTAGGTCTACAAGGTCTACCAGGTCTACAAGGTCTACAAGGTCTACTAGGTCTACTAGGTCTACAAGGTCTACAAGGTTTACTAGGTCTACTAGGTCTACAAGGTCTACTAGGTCTACAAGGTCTACTAGGTCTACAAGGTCTACAAGGTCTACTATGTCTACAAGGTCTACTAGATCTACAAGGTCTACTAGGTCTACAAGGTCTACAAAGTCTACAAGGTCTACTATGTCTACAAGGTCTACTAGGTCTACAAGGTCTACTAGGTCTACAAGGTCTACTAGGTCTACTAGGTCTACAAGGTCTACTAGGTCTACAAGGTCTACTAGGTCTACAAGGTCTACTAGGTCTACAAGGTCTACTAGGTCTACAAGGTCTACTAGGTCTACAAGGTCTACAAGGTCTACTAGGTCTACAAGGTCTACTAGATCTACAAGGTCTACTATGTCTACAAGGTCTACAAGGTCTACTAGGTCTACTAGGTCTACAAGGTCTACAAGGTCTACTAGGTCTACAAGGTCTACTATGTCTACAAGGTCTACTAGGTCTACAAGGTCTACAAGGTCTACTAGGTCTACAAGGTCTACTAGGTCTACAAGGTCTACTATGTCTACAAGGTCTACTATGTCTACAAGGTCTACAAGGTCTACAAGGTCTACAAGGTCTACAAGGTCTACTAGGTCTACAAGGTCTACTAGGTCTACAAGGTCTACTATGTCTACAAGGTCTACTAGGTCTACAAGGTCTACTAGGTCTACAAGGTCTACTAGGTCTACAAGGTCTACAAGGTCTACAACTTCTACTAGGTCTACAAGGTCTACAAGGTCTACTATGTCTACAAGGTCTACAAGGTCTACTATGTCTACTAGGTCTACTATGTCTACAAGATCTACTAGGTTTACAAGGTCTACTAGGTCTACAAGGTCTACAAGGTCTACTAGGTCTACAAGGTCTACTAGGTCTACAAGGTCTACAAGGTCTACAATTTCTACTAGGTCTACAAGGTCTACAAGGTCTACTATGTCTACTAGGTCTACAAGGTCTACTAGCTCTACAAGGTCTACAAGGTCTACTATGTCTACAAGGTCTACTAGGTTTACAAGGTCTACTAGGTCTACAAGGTCTACAAGGTCTACTAGGTCTACAAGGTCTACTAGGTCTACTATGTCTACTAGGTCTACAAGGTCTACTATGTCTACTAGGTCTACAAGGTCTACAAGGTCTACTAGGTCTACAAGGTCTACTAGGTCTACTAGGTCTACAAGGTCTACTAGGTCTACAAGGTCTACAAGGTCTACAAGGTCTACTAGGTCTACAAGGTCTACTAGGTCTAAAAGGTCTACTATGTCTACAAGGTCTACTATGTCTACAAGGTCTACAAGGTCTACTATGTCTACAAGGTCTACTATGTCTACAAGGTATACTAGGTCTACAAGGTCTACTAGGTCTACAAGGTCTATAAGGTCTACAAGATCTACAAGGTCTACTATGTCTACAAGGTCTACAAGGTCTACTAGGTCTACAAGGTCTACAAGGTCTACTATGTCTTCAAGGTCTACTAGGTCTACAAGGTATACAAGGTCTACAAGGTCTACTAGGTCTACAAGGAGGGTGGCATAGCTCTGAATGAAAAAGCTCCACCAGCTGTTTATACTCATGTGGCAGCAAGAGACTATCCTGCAGGATCTCAAAGATGCTTCAATCATACGTCTGTACAAACGCTAAAGGAACCGTCAGTCCTGCGAACACAACCAATGCATTTTACTCCTCTCCATCGCAGGCAAGATACTCGCCAAGATCCTGCTCAACCGTCTCACACTGCACCTCGACAATGGACTCTTTCCAGAGAGCCAGTGTGGATTCCGGAAAGAACGCGAAACCATAGACATGCTGCAAGGCAACTTCAACATAAATGTCAGGGTCAAAATGCTGACCTGTTCTCCATCTACGTCGATCTGACCAAGGCCTTCGACACTGTCAGTCGTGAAGGCCTGTGGAGGATCATGGTCCAAGTACGGCTGCCCACGGAAGGTCATCGCTATGGTGAAACAATTCCATGATGGCCGCAAGCAAAGGTTCAGGACAACGATGAGACATCTGAGCATTTCCCTGTCACAAACGGTGTGAAACTAGGACGCGCCCTAACACCGTCACTGTTCAGTCTAATGTGCTCCGCCATGTTGACGGATGCTTTTAGAGATGGTGACATTGGAATCAGCATCAGATACCGAACGGACAGAACGCTGTTCAACGTCAGGATGCTTCAGGCAAAAACCAAAGTCATGACAGACATCACCAGAGACTTTCTGTTCGCTGACGACTGCGTCCTAAACACAGAATCAGAAGCTGACATGCAACGCAGCGTCGACAAGTTCTCTGATGCATGCAACGACTTCGACCTTACATCAGTATAAAAAGAAAGACTGAAGTAATACATCAGCCAGCTCCGGGGAACCGTACATTGAGCCCCCTGTCACAGCCAACGGTCAAAGACTGAAGTAACACATCAGCCAGCCCCGGGGAACCGTACATTGAGCCCCCTGTCACAGCCAACGGTCAAAGACTGAAGTAACACATCAGCCAGCTCCGGGGAACCGTACATTGTGCCGCGTGTCACAGCCAACAGTCAAAGACTGAAGTAACACATCAGCCAGCTCCGAGGAACCGTACATTGAGCCCCGTGTCAATGGCAATGGTGCATACAACTTATGACTTCTTGCACTGCCCAGTCAAGTGTTGGTAGGGCAATGCCAATGGCAATGGTGGATACAACTTATGGCTCCTTGCACTGTCCAGTCAAGTGTTGGTAGGGCAATGCCAATGGCAATGGTGGATACAACTTATGACTTCTTGCACTGCCCAGTCAAATGTTGGTAGGGCAATGTCAATGGCAATGGTGGATACAACTTATGGCTCCTTGCACTACCCAGTCAAGTGTTGGTAGGACAATGTCAATGGCAATGGTGGATACAACTTATGACTTCTTGCACTGCCCAGTCAAGTGTTGGTAGAGCAATGTCAATGGCAATGGTGAATACAACTTATGACTTCTTGCACTGCCCAGCCAAGTGTTGGTAGGGCAATGTCAATGGCAATGGTGAATACAACTTATGACTTCTTGCACTGCCCAGCCAAGTGTTGGTAGGGCAATGTCAATGGCAATGGTGAATACAACTTATGACTTCTTGCACTGTCCAGTCAAGTGTTGGTAGGGCAATGGCAATGGTGGATACAACTGATTACTTCTTGCACTGCCCAGTCAAGTGTTGGTAGGGCAATGCCAATGGCAATGGTGAATACAATTTATGACTTCTTGCACTGTCCAGTCAAGTGTTGGTAGGGCAATGTCAATGGCAATGGTGAATACAACTTATGACTTCTTGCACTGCCCAGCCAAGTGTTGGTAGGGCAATGTCAATGGCAATGGTGGATACAACTGATTACTTCTTGCACTGCCCAGTCAAGTGTTGGTAGGGCAATGCCAATGGCAATGGTGAATACAATTTATGACTTCTTGCACTGCCCAGCCAAGTGTTGGTAGGGCAATGTCAATGGCAATGGTGAATACAACTTATGACTTCTTGCACTGCCCAGCCAAGTGTTGGTAGGGCAATGTCAATGGCAATGGTGGATACAACTGATTACTTCTTGCACTGCCCAGTCAAGTGTTGGTAGGGCAATGCCAATGGCAATGGTGAATACAATTTATGACTTCTTGCACTGTCCAGTCAAGTGTTGGTAGGGCAATGCCAATGGCAATGGTGAATACAATTTATGACTTCTTGCACTGCCCAGCCAAGTGTTGGTAGGCCAATGTCAATGGCAATGGTGAATACAACTTATGACTTCTTGCACTGTCCAGTCAAGTGTTGGTAGGGCAATGCCAATGGCAATGGTGGATACAACTTATGACTTCTTGCACTGCCCAGTCAAGTGTTGGTAGGGCAATGCCAATGGCAATGGTGGATACAACTTATGGCTCCTTGCACTGTCCAGTCAAGTGTTGGTAGGGCAATGCCAATGGCAATGGTGGATACAACTTATGACTTCTTGCACTGTCCAGTCAAGTGTTGGTAGGCAATGCCAATGGCAATGGTGGATACAACTTATGACTTCTTGCACTACCCAGTCAAGTGTTGGTAGGGCAATGCCAATGGCAATGGTGGATACAACTTATGACTTCTTGCACTGTCCAGCCAAGTGTTGGTAGGGCAATGCCAATGGCAATGGTGGATACAACTTATGACTTCTTGCACTGCCCAGTCAAGTGTTGGTAGGGCAATGCCAATGGCAATGGTGGATACAACTTATGACTTCTTGCACTGCCCAGTCAAGTGTAGGTAGGGCAATGTCAATGGCAATGGTGGATTCAACTTATGACTTCTTGCACTGCCCAGTCAAGTGTTGGTAGGGCAATGCCAATGGCAATGGTGGATACAACTTATGACTTCTTGCACTGTCCAGTCAAGTGTTGGTAGGGCAATGTCAATGGCAATGGTGGATACAACTGATGACTTCTTGCACTGTCCAGTCAAGTGTTGGTAGGGCAATGCCATTGGCAATGGTGGATACAACTTCACGCCCCCAACATCATGTACCACTGCAGGTTTCACGGATGAACTGATGTTAACGTTTGACGTAGATCGTCCTCGCAGCCCGTGGTTGTGGTAGTTGTACTACAGTACAGACGCCCCGGCAGGGAGGATGACGTAGATCACGTAATTCGAAACAATAGTAGAAAACACGTATAGTGTTGCTAACAATTCTACGTAACTACTAATGTTCCGAGTTACGTAATCTACGACAAACGTATATTAAGTTCCTTCATAAGATACTAACATCCCCGGGGGGAATTTACAAATTAAATGTACGAACCATCCCCGCGGGCCCCCGAGTACGCTACAACATTTCAGCCCCCATACACGCGAAACTGACGGACATAATTTATGAGGGGAAAAGCAGACAGACAAACAATCACAAACTGTTTATAGTACAGACGCGTGTGAACTGGAATGACTAGATATGTTACCAGTGCGAAACAAACATATCGTCTACGCTTTATTGTTACAAGAAAATAATACACGGGACCCTACAACCAGTCTTCATGTCGCTCACGCAAACGGTCCATTTCTCAGCGACCTCGACAAGTAATTATCGCGTCAGTCTGGCCACCCCACCTTTGTAAATCGCTATGCTAACCGTTCATAACATACCTAATTTAGTAATGACCTGCAATTCTGAACACCTTCCTCTACGAAACTTGTAGACGCAGTCTTCGAAATGCAATTACTCGTTCGATGTTCCAATTTCCAATATACACCACGAGCAACTGACGTAACTGATATTGTGACGTCACAACGTATCGTTTCCCGGAGAATACGTTAAGGTTACGTTGCATGCGTAGCTGGCAAATTATAAAGCTATACAAACAACTAATTTGTTAAATTAATAAAGAAATTATATTACTTCGAGAATATATATATATATATAGTTAAACATATGTAACGAGAATATATACATATATAGTTATACACATACATAACGAGAATATATATATATATATAGTTATATATATATATATATATATATATATATATATATATATATATACACATAACGAATACGATTTTCCCCAACACAACCCTTTCATTATGCTGTTTGTGGGTTCACCAACATATGTGAACTGTTCTGTGTCCTAGATTCCATAATTATTTCTTATACGATTTCAATTATTACAGACTTTCCACCACCTCTTACAGGGCATTAAACACGTGTCAGCTTAAATCTGAAACAACGTAAACACCAGCAATTTTTCTAAAGCCATATTAAGAAAGCAAACGCCACACAGCATGCAGAAAGACAGCGACAGTGGCTCAGGTGTCGCCGCCTGGCGACTATCCAGGTAAAGACAATCCAGACACAGGAGACAAAAAACAAACAGTAACATCTTTAATAATGCACTGACGAGCCCACGAACATCTATCCAAGTTTGCACGGTTAAGCATTAAAATGGCTTTATCTTGGAAAGCACAATAAAATGTTGGTTGATTTTACTTGTCAATTTCGTTCATACCAAAACCACACAAAGCCAAAGTAAAATGTCAAACAATCGTATCTTCCAGTCAAAGCATTAATAAGCACCAACAATATTGCGAGCCAACCACAACTCAGTGCTTTGTGGTTAAACACAAACATGTTTGGCCGACTTTATTCAGAAGATTCTGTGGCTGCTTGTATCACAGCCACGAAAACGACAGAAGCCGACATTGACGGCCGATTTCACGAAAGGCAGCACACTAGATGGCAGCACCCATGCGACATTCAACACGGCAGTTTTTCAGTCCTGAATTTTCTGAGAATGACACCCTCTTGACTATCTTTATTATGTTCCAACCAATTAGGCACCTCACTGCCCATATAGGGCAATCAGTTTATCAATGTAGTTAGCTAACATTCACAGATACAACGCTGGCATCATTGACAGGGTGGGGCTTGCAAGGTGATCACGCTGGTTAGTTCTCTTCATCCTCCTTAGTTTCAGTCTAGCTTCTTGAGTTCCTCAACATTCGTTCCCTCCGTTGTGGTCTTCAACGTCTCCTGTGACGTCAATTGTAATTAGCATGTACAACGATTTTTATTGGTTTGTTGGGGGATTTCATATATATTTAAAATGCCCCAAAATATCTTTTTTCCTTTCAAGTACATCTAAATTAACTGTGTTACACTTGAAAATGACCGATCATCACTTGAAATTGATGACCAACTTTTAACGTTTTTCGTACACTTTGCCTTTGTCCACTGCTGATAGTCTCACATTCCATCACCATTAAACAATTTGTCAGTACCAAAAAATTATATCGTTGCTACCAATAAATCACATTCCAGCATTTGTCAAAATGTCATGATCATGCAAGACCAACAACTTCAAAATATTTCTTCCACAAATATCAGTATAAATCTAAAAACAGTTGAAACACAAGCAACAAGCTATCATATTACAAAAACAAATATTACAGAAAATGTTGGGTCTCTAACAGAACTATAAAAAGCAGGTTTGACAAAAGGCTTGAATTGTATTTAAAGCTGAGAAAATTTTAAAATGCATTAAAATGCATACATTATATCAATAATTCCAATACCACCTCAGAAATACCAATTCCAAATCGAAATAATAGTACGAGAACAGAGCAACGATAGACATACTCAACACCAAAACATCTATTTTAGAGCAGTTTAATTTAATGTCTGCATATTATGGTACATAGTTAAAAGTTACATAATGTAATTTAAAAAAGTAACTGAGAAGTAATTGAAAATACCAATAAAATTTTCACCAATCCCAATTAAGTTTTAAAACAAAACACCAATTCCAAAAATGGAGTTATTGTTTCAATTCCAATTACTCCAAGTGTGACTATCAATATAGAAGACCTACATGTCAACGTGACAAAAAGTTACCTGTAGTTTGGCGTGTTCTTTCATCAGCCTGTCATACTCTGTGTTGGTCGCCTCTGCCTGGGTCTTCATCACGTCCAGGTCAATTTGAGAACGATTCAACTCTGACAAGTAACAACATATCGACTACAATCACTGCAGACACACACGTGCACATACTCTCAAACACTTTCACACACTCTCACACACTCTCTCACACTTACACTCTCTAACGCTCACTCTCTCACACTTACACTCTCTAACGCTCACTCTCTCAAACACTTTCACACACTCTCACACACTCTCTCACACTTACACTCTCTAACGCTCACTCTCTCACACTTACACTCTCTAACGCTCACTCTCTCACTCTCTCACACTTACACTCTCTAACGCTCACTCTCTCACTCTCACTCTCTCACACTTACACTCTCTAACGCTCACTCTCTCACTCTCAGTCTCTCACACTTACACTCTCTAACGCTCACTCTCTCACTCTCACTCTCTCACACTTACACTCTCTAACACTCACTCTCTCACTCTCTCACACTTACACTCTCTAATGCTCACTCTCTCACACTCACTCTCTCACACTCACTCTCTCACACTTACACTATCTAACGCTCACACACTTTCACACACTCTCACACACTCACTCACTCACTCTCACTCTCTCACACTTACACTCTCTAACGCTCACTCTCACTCTCTCACACTTACACTCTCTAACTCTCACTCTCTCACACTCACTCTCTCACACTTACACTCTCTCACTCTCACACTATCTAACGCTCACACACTCTCAAACACTTTCACACACTCTCACACACTCACTCTCACACTTACACTCTCTAACGCTCACTCTCTCACACTCACTCTCTCACACTTACACTATCTAACGCTCACACACTCTCAAACACTTTCACACACTCTCACACACTCACTCACTCACTCTCACTCTCTCACACTTACACTCTCTAACGCTCACTCTCTCACACTTACACTATCTAACGCTCACACACTCTCAAACACTTTCACACACTCTCACACACTCACTCTCACTCTCTCACACTTACACTCTCTAACGCTCACTCTCTCACACTTACACTCTCTAACGCTCACTCTCTCACTCTCACTCTCTCACACTTACACTCTCTAACGCTCACTCTCTCACTCTCACTCTCTCACACTTACACTCTCTAACGCTCACTCTCTCACTCTCTCACACTTACACTCTCTAACGCTCACTCTCTCACTCTCACTCTCTCACACTTACACTCTCTAACGCTCACTCTCTCACACTCACTCTCTCACACTTACACTATCTAACGCTCACACACTCTCAAACACTTTCACACACTCACTCTCTCACACTTACACTCTCTAACGCTCACTCTCTCACTCTCACTCTCTCACACTTACACTCTCTAACGCTCACTCTCTCACACTCACTCTCTCACACTTACACTATCTAACGCTCACACACTCTCAAACACTTTCACACACTCTCACACACTCACTCACTCTCACTCTCTCACACTTACACTCTCTAACGCTCACTCTCTCACACTCACTCTCTCACACTTACACTATCTAACGCTCACACACTCTCAAACACTTTCACACACACTCACTCACTCACTCACTCACTCACTCACTCACTCACTCACTCACTCACTCTCACTTTTTCTTCAAATTTTGATTTGGATGAACCAAAAATAACTGTATAGGTTGTCCGACGATTTAATCAAAAGTAAATAAAATGCTTGCACAAATTAACTACCATGTCGTAGTTGATTCAATTTGATATAAAATGAATCTGAGACAAAATGAGTGAATAATCAAGGAGGCAAATTCAACGTTATTATGTACATTAAGAGAAAGTTGCAAATCCTTCTATTGGGTACGACACATCAGAACGGTCAGTTTCATATTTACCTCTATGGGCAGTGGTAAGTTCTTCCCTCAACTTTTGCAGTTCCTCTTTTCCGGCCTCGATTTCATCCTTTTCATTTGTCTGTCAATACACAAAATCAATATTCCATAAGAGAAGCAAGTATTTTCCCATGTCACTGGTTTAGGGTTCCTTTCATTCCTGCCAGGGATCATCCCCACATATAAATTAAAATGGAACATTCACAACTATCTCATCCATTCTCTTCTCGTGTCAAGCTGGTGATGCATTTCTGAATAAAAAATTAAAGAAAGCCCGTAAAGGAACAAACATTTTACCATGTGCCTAATTATTATCATCCATCCTTGCAGTATACAAATGTATAACATACAACTGTATAACGTACAATTGTACAACATAAAACTGTGAAAATTGTTAAAGGTATAGTCTGAATGATTGTTTTTATCATAAAATCATGTTATACAGTATAAACTAGACATCTAAACTGTACAAATGTGTGAGCTGCAATGGCTAGGTCAATATTCGTAAACAGATAATGGTGAAATTATATTTTTAAATTGTGGCTCGTTAAAACACAATGTTGTCAGTCAAGATGTTAAACAAGATATAGTTTATACTGCACGACATATATTACATTTTACCGTAAGTAATGGTAAAATTAATGCCTGTTATATCACAACATAAGTTACACAACCACTTCCCTACCAAAGGAAACAAGCAGTTGATCGTTTAAGTTTTGGGGGGGGAGGGACAGGGATTACTAGTGGAACATGCGTACAAGGAAGAGTAGCAGTAATCGTCTCACCAAGTTGTCGACATCCTCCTTGCTTTTGCTTGACTCCTTCGAAGCCTCATCCAGCATCGTCTGGGCGGCTTGCGTGGCGCTCTCCGCCTGCTTTCTCGCAGCCTCACCTTCGGCCTGCAGCACGGCCTGCTGAGATATCAGTGTCACGAGTTTGCGCAACACCCTGTTAAAAAATACCAAAATAGCTTGTTCTGATGCGTGTGGTACTGTTGCAATTTAATCATCAATGTGAAACACTTTATATTCATAGTTACACTGATCCGTGTGGTACTGTTGCAATTTAATCATCAATGTGAAACACTATATATTCATAGTTACACTGATCCGTGTGGTACTGTTGCAATTTAATCATCAATGTGAAACACTATATATTCATAGTTACACTGATCCGTGTGGTACTGTTGCAATTTAATCATCAATGTGAAACACTATATATTCATAGTTACACTGATCCGTGTGGTACTGTTGCAATTTAATCATCAATGTGAAACACTATATATTCATAGTTACACTGATCCGTGTGGTACTGTTGCAATTTAATCATCAATGTGAAACACTATATATTCATAGTTACACTGATCCGTGTGGTACTGTTGCAATTTAATCATCAATGTGAAACACTATATATTCATAGTTACACTGATCCGTGTGGTACTGTTGCAATTTAATCATCAATGTGAAACACTATATATTCATAGTTACACTGATCCGTGTGGTACTGTTGCAATTTAATCATCAATGTGAAACACTATATATTCATAGTTACACTGATCCGTGTGGTACTGTTGCAATTTAATCATCAATGTGAAACACTATATATTCATAGTTACACTGATCCGTGTGGTACTGTTGCAATTTAATCATCAATGTGAAACACTATATATTCATAGTTACACTGATCCGTTATGGTACTGTTGCAATTTAATCATCAATGTGAAACACTATATATTCATAGTTACACTGATCCGTGTGGTACTGTTGCAATTTAATCATCAATGTGAAACACTATATATTCATAGTTACACTGATCCGTGTGGTACTGTTGCAATTTAATCATCAATGTGAAACACTATATATTCATAGTTACACTGATCCGTGTGGTACTGTTGCAATTTAATCATCAATGTGAAACACTATATATTCATAGTTACACTGATCCGTGTGGTACTGTTGCAATTTAATCATCAATGTGAAACACTATATATTCATAGTTACACTGATCCGTGTGGTACTGTTGCAATTTAATCATCAATGTGAAACACTATATATTCATAGTTACACTGATTCGTGTGGTACTGTTGCAATTTAATCATCAATGTGAAACACTATATATTCATAGTTACACTGATTCATAGATATTTTCTTTAAAGTTGCTTATTGCTAACAGTGGAACCTGCTTTCAAATATCTACAATGAGCCATGCACTGCACTGGGTGTTGTAATTTCTTTTTACATAAATGTATTGATATAAATTCTCTTCACAGCTATGATCCTTGACATTGTTAAATGCCAGTGGTTCAAGCATGGAGAATGATCTAACTGAATATCTGTAGCAGAAGAAGGTTTACAGGTTGGTACTGGAAATAAAACAAACACTGTATTCGATCTAATAAGTATATACTGTCAAAGTTCAGTGATGACAGAAGTCTGAGAAATTGAATTTGAACGTTTTCCACTGCTAACTTTTCTCCAATGTTTAACTCATACTTAGTTTTAAATACACGGCAACCACGAGTTGTCCAAAACGTATAAGTTTCCAACTCAGAGCACTAATTCAAGTCTCAATGGATGCCATTTGCAGTTTTGTTGTGGTGCCAACCATGGTGGATAAAAAACCAGTGGAGCCTCCTGGCGCAAAAAATTCATCATTTGTTTTTACACAGATTTTGGTAAAATTAATTTTTTTTACTTTTCTGCATCTAAAAAATGTGTCAAGCCTACTGTGTGCTTAATAGAACAAATATGGTAATCTTGTAGGATGTGAAGTATTGGGGTGTTTATTGAAAGATGAATAGAACAGTGACGTAACATGCAAACTGGGATGGCAATGAAATCGTCATAACAATAACAACAATATTACACCACATTGATCATTACGTTATCCATAATGATCAATATGGTATCATTTAACTATGTTCAGCAACATGTTTAGCAGCAAATAACCAATCAAGAGTTTGCCATGGTCTAACGGATTCAGCCAGGAAACAAACAAACAAAATATAAGCAAATCAACAGAAATAACAGCAATGCCACAAACATTAGTGAAGCGACGGTCTAACATCAACACTACTCACAACCAGATGAACAGAGTAACGCCGGTCATGTAATAATTACGCTGAGATCGGAAAAGCTTCACATCAGTAAGCGCTGTACTCATCTCACGAGCGTTTCCACTTACACCACGCTTATGGAGAGCCGAGTATTTGTTCATATCACGAATAGAGTCTGGTGAAATCAGAATGGATAAGACTACATCAAGTCTGAATGCTTCTGCCTCAATATCAGTCGCACACAGCAGGATGTATAGACAAATAGAACAACAGTGCCATCTAGTGATCAACTTCTGAAATAAACCATCAAATCTCCAGTGCAAGATGCAAAAGCTTTAGATAGATAGATGCAGCCAACTAGAAGAAAATGCAAAGAAAACCAGGAGTAAATCAGTAATAATATAGTCCAGCACAGAGATTCCTCTGGCAACCACAAGACTACCTAGACGTCTTTACAAACAAGCTGCTAGGTTCATGTTTATCAATTCTGGCCATGTTCATGTTATACACACTGGTGCTGGCATCTAGTGATCAACACACACACTGACAATACAGTCATGCACCAGGTGTACTTAAAGCTGCTTCTGCAATTCATTTTGCCCATCGCAAATCAGGTTTATAGATGTTCGAATCTGTAGCTTAATATTCACATACACAGGAGTGCGTAATTTTTTGAAAACGTTAAAAAAATTGACTTTGATCGTAATATTGGGTAATTTGCTAGTTTGATCATTAGATTGGGTAACTTGTGAGTTTGATCATTAGATCGGGTAACTTTCGACTTTGATCATTAAATTGGGTAATATATGACTTTGATCATTAGATTGGGTAACTTGCGAAAGTGAACAGCCTTTGGTAGTTTTTCAGCTGACTGGGCCTAGTCGAAAATAAAGCTAAATAACAAATTTACAAAAAGCTAGCAAGTTGTAGTTGATACAAGAATGATTACAAAAAGCTAGCAAGTTGTAGTTGATACAAGAATGATTACAAAAAGCTAGCAAGTTGTAGTTGATACAAGAATGATTACAAAACGAGACGAGCAAAAAATTTAATTGTAGAAACAGTTTTAAACAAAAAACTGTAGTCAGATTTTCAGCGAGAGAATAAGACAGCTATATGCAGTGTGTGTGAGAAAAGAACACGAGCGCATGCGCTGCAGTTGGCCGTCTGAGTCACGGGCTACTCACATGAAGAGAAACAGTGCAAAGCCTGCAATGTAAAAGTTGCGCTGCGCACGGAACAGCTTCATGTGCAGCACCACCTCTGCCTGCGGGTTGTTCTTCAGATCACCCTCGTTTATTGGCGATGAGAAGCGACGCACGTCACGGATACCATCTGTACAAGGAGGCAAACAGTGATAGCAAGTGCTAACCAGTGAAACAACAACATATGGCAATGTTTGTGCCCAAAACATTCTTCTATTATTTATATATATATATATATATATATATATATATATATATATATATATATATATATATATATATATATATATAGCAATGTTTCGATCATCAACATGTTATGACAGCAGTAGCCACACAGTTAGCCTTACACAGTTTGTTAGTATGAACAAGGTAAAATTCAGCTTCAATGTGTTCACGTAGTTAGTCAAATAAATTATTGATTTTTGTAAATAAATTTAAACATACAACAAAACAGTCTTCACGTGGCAATATTTGTGCCCATTGAAATATCAATAATTTATAACGGTAGTAGCCACAAAGTTTGCCTTACACAGTTAGTTAGTATAAACAAGGTAAAATTCAGTAGCAAAGTATTCACGTAGTTAGTCAAATAAATGACTGATATGCAAACTAATTGGAACATGTAAAAAAGCATTCTCCCGGCATCCATTTTTGGCAATATTTACTACCACTGGTAGCTGTATTTTTGGCAATATTTACTACCACTGGTAGCTGTATTTTTGGCAATATTTACTATCACTGGTAGCTGTATTTTTGGCAATATTTACTACCACTGGTAGCTGTATTTTTGGCAATATTTACTACCACTGGTAGCTGTATTTTTGGCAATATTTACTACCACTGGTAGCTGTATTTTTGGCAATATTTACTACCACTGGTAGCTGTATTTTTGGCAATATTTACTACCACTGGTAGCTGTATTTTTGGCAATATTTACTACCACTGGTAGCTGTATTTTTGGCAATATTTACTACCACTGGTAGCTGTATTTTTGGCAATATTTACTACCACTGGTAGCTGTATTTTTGGCAATATTTACTACCACTGGTAGCTGTATTTTTGGCAATATTTATAAATATTGTGGCTCTTAGTTGTTCATCTTCTTATTTTTTGAAAAATTAAACAGTCGTATATTACAAACAACTCAGTGACTAAGTAAGCTACTAACTGTATCATATTTGTTGTTACTTACCAAGGAAGAGGATCACCAAAACACAAATGAAGATATTAAAGTACAGATTGGCGTACGACTTCATCGCATTCAGCATTCGAGAACGAAACAGCCTCTGCCACCTGGAGGTGAATACAGACAACCATTCAGAATGATGTCGGTTCTAAACAACTGTTAATTCTGGTCTCATAATTAAATGGATTACACATGACTCACAATGGGTCCATTATAAAATTATGGTACAATGGATGGTAATAAACAACTACATCTTACAAACAGTTTTGGCCCAGCATTATGCAACACAAACTTAAATGTTGTATACAACCAAGACAACTGCTAAATTTCCAAAATGTATGTGCCTAAATATATATGATAAAATACAATCAGTTGGGAAGTCCTACCATTCAATGGAGTTTAAATTAAAATTTTAAACATATTAAATCAGGGTTGTTATCGTAACTGACCCCATGACAGAGGGAAATTTGTTTACGCAAGTAGTTTAGAATTACACAAGAAAGCAGTTATTACTAAATTGTTTCCACCCTTGCTGATGCAAAAACTCAATAACCACCCAAGTGAATGGGGTAATGTGGACATACCTGAAGGGTGAGATGAAGGGCAGCATGAGAATGCTGCAGAGGGCAATCTCTGAGTAGAGAAAGGTCGCGATGAATGTCCATTGTAAACTCATCCTGCTGGACACAAGTCTGCAACCACAAGCACATGACTGTGTATGCCACTAGAGTCATGACTGTGTATGCCACTAGGCACATGACTGTGTATGCCACTAGAGTCATGACTGTAAAGACATGACTACGTGCACTTACGTCGCCAGACACACAACTATCGGGGGGGGGGGGGGCGGGCGGCAACTATGAACACTACACCACTAGAGAACACAACACCATCACAGACATGACTATGTTCACAGCATCAAAAGAGAAATGACTACACACACAACATCAAGTGCTAGAGACACGACTATGTACACAACACCAATATATATACAACTATGTACACAGCACCATGAGACATGACTATGCACACAGCACCACAAGAGACATGACTATGTATGCCACAAGAGACATGATTATGTGCACAACACCATCACAGACATGACTATGTATGTTACACTACAAAAGACATGACTGTGTACACAACACCACAACATATTAGTCTATGTAAACCACAGATCACACAACTAGAGACATGACTATGTACACTACACCACTAGACACACAACTAAGTATACAGCACCATGAGTGACATAACTGTTTCAGTCAGTATACATATACATAACACCAGGAGATATGACTATGTACATGACACCATGACTACATCACTAGAGACATGACTATGTACACTAACCACTAGACATGACTATGCACACAACACCACAAGACACGACTTTGTAAGCAACACCACAAGAGACATGACCATGTGCACAACACCACGATACATGACTTGTACACAGGACCATGAGAGACATGACTGCATGACTATGTACACAAAAGGATGTTGGACTGGCGAACTTGTGCATTAACTCATTGAAGTTCAAATAAGGTGCCTCTCAGTTCCACATTGTGACAAAACAAAATAGTAAATATGATGCAAGATGAAACCAGTTTATCTGTCATCAGTGACAGTTGTCGTAGCAGTCTGTCAATACTGGTCAGGGATCCTACAAAGTGACCACACTTATGTACAACCTACTTACAAGAGTTTGTTTATGTCAAAAACTGTTGCTTTCTGTCCTGTGTCAATTTTGGTGTTCGTTGTTGCCATCGTAACTGTCGGTGTCAATTACAGCATTCTGTCAACCATTCCAGTCAAACTTCTTTTACAGCACCAATACTTTATTCAATTACACAGTGAACAGTTATTCAGCTGTTTACTGATGTCTGTGTTATATTTGGTGATTGCCACAAATAATGGTGTATATTCATTATACTAAATTTATACTGGACCAGTACTGGACTTTTAGACAAAATCTTGAACTTAGTAAATGCAGTACAGAGACCGAAGTATTAGTAATAATGCCCTGTTCACCAGAACTAACTGCCATATTCACAAATTGCTTAATTTTGACCAAAGTTATTTTGGCTCATTTTCTGGATAGTTGACATGGTCACCATTATCAAACTTTGAACATATATTTCTGGGCAGTCATCATCAATGCCAGCATACAGCAGTGACTGTGTGCTCTAAAAAACAATGTGTTATTGTAATGGGAAAACTTACTGAAATTGTATTTCAGTGAAAAAAGTGTGTCAAAGTTAGAACTTACTAGTCTAACAGAAAGATGAAATTACTGAACAGTCACAGTAGGTCATAAATATGGCTCATAATGAAAGTCTAATTAAATTAATTATTTCCACCACAGGCACAGCTGTTTACAGTTTACTCAATCTTTTGTATTATTATAGCAGTGGCCAGTGCATGTTCTTGGACCCTGTCTTTTTCTGCTTACTTGTACCATACTATGTATATGTTGTTGCATCAGACGGTCAACATATTATTACTACAATATTTTAAGGCTAAAGTTTACAAGTGATAAGCCAAACCCAAATCTTATGCAAAGCATCATTTCAATCAGAGTAAATTCTAATCTTACCTTCTTTCCAGAAATTACCATCGAAGTCCTTGGGTTAACAACATATAATGTGTCTTAACATGCAATCATTTGGGTGCGATGTTTGTATATATATATAAGCTATGTAAGTTAAGGACACGTCAGCCTGGCCATAATTAGTAAATTACTCATGTTCTTGTGTTTAGTTTAGCGTTGCCTCGATGACGTTTCGTTCCTCATCGTGGATTCGTGACTCACAGTCACATATAGACAGTTTATGGCCATCAAACAAGGTCGCTACTGTCGAGTCTACTTACACTAATTATGTCGCAAGGCTATATTAAAAAAAATGTTTTTCTTTTTACGTCTGCTCCATGATACAGCCTACACTGATGAGCAAGGGGTTGAAAACACCGACTTACTTCTCCAAAAATCGAAAACAATGTTGACAAATCTCGCAGAATGATATTGTCGGGAAATATCGCGAGAGTTAGCAGCAGACGATACATCATTTCCGGTTTGTCGTCATAGTTACAAAATAAACGCCATCTTTTACAACGATTCTACGCACGGAAATCGCGTTTGTGTTAAGCGCTTATTTACAACATGATGTATCAATAATGCTTTAAAGAGGTTGATTGGAATATATAGAATTGCATAGACAAAGTTGTCAAAATGTCACATAGGTAGGTATAAACAGAAACTAATTGTGAACAGGGTCTAGGACAGGCACAACCATTTAATTTGGCTTGCCTTTGGCTTTGCTTTGGCTACGGCTTGGGAGTTGGGCTAGGCCGCGAGGGATTCCTTCTGTATTACGCACGAATAGAATGATAGGGTACTACCCTACCAGGTTGAAATGATACGCAAGTATAAACAACCTATTTATATAACGTGCAAGTACTGGAAACTAACCATAACTAAATAAAAAAAGAACAGCACATACCCGATACCGACTTGGGGCTGGGCGTGGACTATAGCCTAGCCTAGGTATGTACACACATCCCAAGGCCAAGAAGTTCTGTTTATCTAACAGTTCTCATGCAGATCTGCATTGGTACTAGTCTAATGTAATGACATAAAACGCACACTAACCTCATTATAAAAGTATATATGGCATACTATCTGCATTGTGTCACCAAGAAGTAGATAAAATATGCTTCAAATAATTAATTGTGAGTACATTTATTGATTACTTGTGATCATGCTAAAACAACTTTGGGTTAAATTTGGGCATTTTCGAGCAAAGTTGTTTTGACAAAAAGGTCATAATGTTATATTGGTACACGTATGGTTATTGTTAAGTAACTTAAGACTTTACACATGATATATGTGTCTATTGAATGTGTTTATTGCATTTTGATAAGGTTCCAAGTTGGCTCGAACAGGTCTTCAGTGGCTTGGATCTTTGCCTTTCCCTGAAAGTGAGGGGCGAGCTTCTAGCCTAGGCCCAGACCTGATCAAAACCGTTTCCCAGAACATTTGTTTTCTCCCATCAGTAGTGACTTATGCAAAGAAATGTTTGTTTGCTACAACAGTTCTTAGGATAAATAGATTTGGGATGCATGAATTGGGTCAAGTTCCAATACGGCACATGAAGTTATATGGTGTAATTAAAAATGTGTAAAATGTTAACAGTGAAATATGTTCATGACATGTTCAAATGGATACCTATTAGAAAACATTTAAAGAAAAAGACATAGTTAGAAGAGGATCTATCTAAATTCAGAGCTGCCTTATCTGGGATTGAAGCATTGAAATTATATGAATTAGTATCCAACTCTAGGAGTGTTGATTGTATACTCATCTACACTATAATAGCATTGTTTTGGTATTTAAAAATATGTCAAAAAATTACATGTGATAACAGTATTGTACCAAGTAATATCGTAAACTAATTATAAAGTTGTAAAAGGGAATATTTTAATACTGGTTATTTTAATATTGTTTATTATATGTACAGGAATATGTTTTCTGAAATTCTCCAATGTTTTGCATGCAGCAAAGCATCACCTTACAATGTTTAATTATTAAATTTTATTGTATTTGATGAAACTCCAAAAAGACTAAAATATCTACTTCTTGAGATGACAACATGTCTGATAAAATAAAATGTTTTCAATAGTTTCATGGAAACAATCTTTTTATAAATTTGTTATGCAATAGTAGCTCTTCACCTTATCTATCATGTAACCGTCTGTGGTCGTTGGGGCACCTCTGATGGTAATCGCACAATCTGTTCAGTGACATGAATAAGGTTATGGCCGATGTTGTACTTTTTAATGGTTGCCCAGAGAGCTGAATGCCATATTCTATCAAAAGCTTTCTTGAAATCGATGAAAGCATGATAGATGTCTTGTTGGTTTTGTAGATATTTTTCGCACAAAATTCAAACATTGAAGATCTGCTCAGTTGTACTTCTTCCTGCCTGGAAGCCAGCTTGTTCCTCGGCAATGACGTTTTCTGTTAGTTGTTTTAGTCTGTTTAGAATTACTTTTAACATACTTTACTTGGATGGCTGATAAGGCTGATGGTATGGTAGTTTTGGCACAGTTACAGGTTACCCTTTTTGGGCAATGTGATTATAAGTGATTGTGTCCATGTTGTGGGCCATTTTCGTAATTTCCAAACTTTGTTGCATATTATTGTGAGTTCATCTATCATGGCTTCTCCTCAAGCTTTTATTAACTCTGATAGGATGTTGTCAATTCCTGCTGCTTTCCCCCCAGGGTTGTTTGATTGAAATCATTTGATTTAAATTATTGATTTAAATCCTGATTTAAATCACTCCAAAAAAATTAAAAATTATTGATTTATTATATTTTTTTACTTCCGATTTTTTTAATCGCTGATTTATATGAATTTAACACAAATAATTGTTTACAAGCATCGAGATCAACAAAGTTTTGTGTGTTTTTAATACAAAAGCACAAAGTGCGTACACTTGTGTAGCTGTATTGAAACCAGACAGCCTGATAGTCAAATATTTTATGACATTGCATATACCAGATTTTAAAAAAATCAAATAAATAAAAAAATCAAATAAATATAAAAAATAATAATACTAAAAAATTTGGGTTGTCTTTTCTTTGTGAAGTTGTTTTCATTTCATTTCTATTTCAAATGCTCTTTTGCTGTTGTTCTTGTTCATGTTATCTTTTATTTCGCTACATTGCTCATCAATCCAGTTTTCCTTGGCTCTTTTCATCCTCCTCTTTTTGTATTGTTAATCTCTCTGTACTTAGTAGCACGGTGGTGTTCTTGTCTTTCTTCAGCTTCTCTGTTTATCGCACATTTCTAGCAAGTCTCCTGTGACCCAGGGCTTCTTTTTCTGGCGATGTTTTCCAAGAATCTTACTGGCTGTATCTGTCACTGCTGTGTAGCTTTTATTTAAGTATATTTTAAGACTTGATGTCATGTATTTTAAGACTTGATGACATGTATTGTTTCTTGTTTCAGTTACTATGGCAGGTTGTGGGCTGAAGCCCAAACCAACTTGTCTGATATACTTCCTCAAGAGCTTCCGCCGGAGCCACCAAAACCTGAGAAGGTACATAAGCTGATATTTTTTACAGACTTTATTACACATACACATTTCTTCCTTTTGTTCTATGGATAATCTTTATCCCACCCTGAAGTCTGAACAGCTATAACTTTATCATTAACTCAGTGTGTTGCATTTTATAATGTTAGTTATATTTTTACACAGTTCATATGTTTTGCTATGTATTTTTTTGTATCTCCTTGTACTGTAAGATCTCTTTGTACTGTAAGATCTCTTTGTACTGTAAGATCTATTTGTACTGTAAGATCTCTTTGTACTGTAAGATCTCTTTGTACTGTAAGATCTCTTTGTACTGTAAGATATCTTTGTACTGTAAGATCTCTTTGAACTGTAAGATCCCATAGACAGGATTTTGGATCAGGCACTATACTAAATAAAATTTCTTGTCATGATATTTTAGGATCGTCAGGCAGCCTTCCAGATCTTGGCAACTATGTACATTAAGTACATCCAGATCTTCCGGCGACTCGAACAGTCATATGACCAGATGGTTCATCCACAGAAGCGCCGTGTCCTTCGTCATGTTCTCGATGGGACCATGGGTCGCGTCCTTGAACTCAAGAATGAAATGGTCAACTTGGAGTTCTCTGAGTTTCACTACTTTGATGATGTGCTCTCTGATTTGAAACTCACACCGGTTAGTGATGAATACAGAAATTGCAAAGTCTTACTGGACATTGAGATAATACCAGGTTTATAAACACTGTTTTCATTGTTTGTTTTATTGAAGAAAAGCAAGATAAAATTATCATAATTTAAATCAATAAACATTTGGCATGAACATGTATCATGACATTGTCTAAGCATATTTACAGCCTAAGTCCTTAAGGACACTTGTCCATAGGAAAGATACCAGTATGTTCATAAGGCCAAATGTTGTCTGCTTTACACAGATTTAAATGCATATCCTTTGTGTTGCAACATTGAGTTTAATCTTTTAACAAAATCAGAAAAAGCTGGTGAAATATTGTTCAATATCCCAACCATTCACTTAAATGACAGCTTTCCAAAATATGAACATATTGGATTTTTAAAACTGGTTTCCACAGAATGATGTTGAGATAACAATACCAAAGTATTTCATCAACGAGCGATTGAAGGCCCTGAAGGAGAGGGAGAAGATGTTGGGACAGATCCTTGCCAGACTCGGCCCAAAGGGAAAAGATGATGTAAGTTATTATGTTTGCTGGGGCCACAATCATGGGCAGATCCAGGGGGGTCCATCAGGTGCCTGGGCACCCCTCTTTATTTTGGCTGGATATTTTTTCACCACATCAGAATTAGTTGTCAAGTTACCACAAGGTGGCACCCACCTGCACTTGCTACTCAGACGAGGACATTTCTAAAATACTAATCCGAGACATTCCCAGTCAGGGGTAGAAAATCTAGGTAGCCAGCAGGGCTACCTGGCTGAAATATCTAGTAGCCTGCAGACATTTCTGGTATAGCCCACATGTAGGGCAATTCCTAGACATGTTGGCGAATATGCCATTGACATTAATAATGGAAATAAAATTGAAAGCTAATCGTACTGGCATCTTTCATTGAAGTAATCATTATTGTAATGTGTAACTTAAATTATGTAACAATTAATATGTTTCGCAAACTCAAAGATGTTCACAATATTTGATGCAACAAACAGTTTGAACACCAGTGAGTTTGCAAATATTGTTGAGGAAAGGAACCTGAACAATTGAAGTTGCACATTAATGTTTACACAATTGAAGTTGCTCATGAATGTTTACACAATTTAAGTTGCTCATGAATGTTTACACAATTTAAGTTGCTCATGAATGTTTACACAATTTAAGTTGCTCATGAATGTTTACACAATTTAAGTTGCACATTAATTTTTATACAATTTAAATTGTACATTAATCATAGCCCTATGGGTGTCGGAATGGGGAGGGTACAAATATGTTTGGTGGGTATATGTTGGCCACTAATATGCTTGAAGAAACCAATTTAGACCCCCAATTAATATTCAACAGCTTCCTACATTTACTGTATTCGACCTATTAATCCATAATTATTGTAATTTTACCAATGTGGAACAACTGAAACATATCGCCATCTGGTGTTAAACAGTTGGCACCACTTTTTAGATGTTCTGCACTAGTCACCAAATGACACCACTATTCAGTTACTTTATTGTCTAGAGAAAATTTTTTGCTGTACGCCTATAACAACAGATTCCTTGACATTTTTCCATGGACAATTTTTTTTCAAGCATACTCTACGTTTATTAGGTTGAATACAGTATGCTAAGTGTTACACAGTTTTAGTTACACATTAAAATAACATGGCACCAGGACCAGATTACATTCGGGATTATACCATTAAGTAAAATATTTCCAAACGCTGTATCACTTCATTAATAAGGATCCTCCAAATTGCTCTAGATGATTAAAAAACAAAAGAAATGATTACAGTTATTAAAATATAAAACAACCCCTTTATTTTTAATGATAAATTGCCATTATCATAAGCAATATTACATTTAGGAGTAACTAAATTTAAATGTAAATTCAATGCACTAATTATTAATATTAATTTTATGATAGATTATTTTGCACAAGTACACATCTTTTAACTGTCCTACTCTAGTGCAGCGTTATTCTTTTAACTGTCCTACTCTAGTGCAGCGTTATTCTTTTAACTGTCCTACTCTAGTGCAGCGTTATTCTTTTAACTGTCCTACTCTAGTGCAGCGTTATTCTTTTAACTGTCCTACTCTAGTGCAGCGTTATTCTTTTAACTGTCCTACTCTAGTTCAGCGTTATTCTTTTAACTGTCCTACTCTAGTGCAGCGTTATTCTTTTAACTGTCCTACTCTAGTGCAGCGTTATTCTTTTAACTGTCCTACTCTAGTGCAGCGTTATTCTTTTAACTGTCCTACTCTAGTGCAGTGTTATTCTTCAGTTATAACTATAAAATGTTACACTGCTAAATATCATTAACAAAAACTTGTTTCCTAGAATTAGCGCAAGTGGATTTGTGTGTCTGGGCAGTGCCTCGGCCAATGGCAACTAAGTAACTACCTTGTCAATCACTGGAGTGTTTATTACATAACCCAATAACAACAACAGGTGGCTGGGGGGAGACTGTTTAATGGATTGTTTTAGTAGTTAATTATTAACAGTTGACTTGTTACAACCTGACACCCCCAGGAAGCCAGCGATTTCTTCCCAGGCACTGACTAGGACTTCACTGACTATTGGACCACCTGTGACCCAGATTTATCAGTAGCCCACCGGGCTCCTCTTGTCTCATATTCTGGTAGCCATGGGCTACTGGGCTACCACTATTTGGTGGTGAGTGAGTGAGTGAGTGAGTGAGTGAGTGAGTGACTATACACACTCCAAAGCTTTAAGGCTTTAATCAATTTAACACCATAATTAAGGAATTGTTGCTATTTTTTTAGTGTGTAATATATTTCTGGTCAATGTTACAGGATGGTGCTGACGGCAAAATATCTACGGAAGACGCGATCCGGCTTATTCAAGTTCATGAACGGGCCCGTCAAGGTCGTTTAAGGGCAAAGTTCATGCGGGAGATACGACAGCAAGAGGAGCATGAACGTGAGGCTGCGCAGCGTGGTGCACCAACCCTTGATCCTGATGTAGCTGCAACACGCATACAGAAGGTACAAAGTCAAATATTATGACTCCAATTCTCATTCTCATAACTTTAATGCAGTTTATATATATATATATATATATATATATATATATATATATATATATATATAATTATGGTGGGGGTCGGTCACAGAGGGTGACCTAGTGGCGGAGTGACCCCCACCGATACCATGTGAATTGTATATAAGTCAGTAGTGGTACAGATAGTACTGGTAGTGGGTTTATTTAATGTTTGACTTTATTTTAACTTATTTAAACTTATTTAAATTTATTTTAAAACTTACTTTAGCTTAGTTTAACTTATTTTAGCATATGGAGTTGGTGGTGCAGCTCTTGTGCTAAGATTGCACTGGACTTCTAGTAAAAACAATATTCGTGTAGCAAATAATGAACACTTGTAGTGTAGTTTTAACCATACTATAATGAAATATATATTTTGTAATTTTGTCGTTGTAATTGTAGGTGTTTAAAGGCTTTGCTCAGCGACGCAAAACAAGAAAGGAGAGAGAGGATGAAATGATGTTCGTTGGAATGGTATGTGTTGAATTTAACTCCTGTT
The DNA here is from genome assembly GCA_033239005.1 of Lamellibrachia satsuma. Classification (NCBI taxonomy): domain Eukaryota; kingdom Metazoa; phylum Annelida; class Polychaeta; order Sabellida; family Siboglinidae; genus Lamellibrachia; species Lamellibrachia satsuma. Next base: position 3,052,614 of record BSQZ01000008.1, on the reverse strand, counting down.
TTAAATTAAATAATTATGCATGTCATGCATGTCTGTTAAAGTATTATAAAATTTAATTGCTGCTAAAAAGTTTCACCCAACAGGTTAAGGTTCTTGTTAAAGAATTTGGCAATTCATAATAATAATAATAGTAATAACAGTTATATGTAAGCAAGATTTCTAAATGTTAATAATACATGTTTAAATGTGCCAAAATTACTAAAGTTGATTTAGCGGATTATTATTATTTTGTCTTATGATTAATACATGGTGCATTATTTACTTTCAGACACCTCCTCCACCACCAACTAGTTTGAAGAACACTCCACAGGCAAGTTACATGCATTTTAATTGGCTGAAATAATTACAGCTACAGTTATGCCATGTGAAGTTTCAATGGCTACAGTTATGTTAGGCCATGTTTTATTGGCCAGCTACATTTATATGCTATGCCATGTTTCATTGGCTACAATGATGTTATGCATAGTTTCATGGACTATAGTTCTATCACCCAACATTCTTATTGGTTACTGTCACAACAGAATAAATGCAACATTTCATTTATGCAGAATAACAATGCAAATCCAACGTAGAGTGAAATTGGCCAAATTAATAACATTTATGCGGGACAAAGCTACCTACAAAAGAGTTAATGACATGGAAACCGTGGCTCGTTTGCTGAAGACAACAAAGTCAAATGTATGTTTGTATACGAGCGTTTTACATTCACTACCGGTATCATGCAATTTTAGTCTGTGCCAGCAGTTCTGATCTGAAATGTACAATATATAGTTCAAACTAGTTGTAACATTCAAGAATATAGTGATTAAATTCAATTGAAAAACTCTAGTTTGTGATACAAAACATTGACAGTTATTTGACCTACAATCAGGCTGTGGCACTGAAGACAGAGACTCAACGCCGAATCACCCAGGAGATGCATGAGCAGGAGTACCAACAGGCATTGATCACTGTGAAGGACAAGATCCGTGAAACAGAAGGTCCGGACATGAAGGAGGTGATGATGGACCAGATACGGCAATGGTTCATTGAATGTCGGTGAGTTGGCACTTCGTACACAGACAAAATAATGCAGGTCATGTTGCTGGCATAATTAGCATAACAGTGCACATGACTTGAAGTCCACTGTCTAGATGTTATTTGATGTTTGTACATATAAACACATGTTTAAGACCAATATTGTCACAATTATAAGTGAGATATTGTACTAAACATTTAAGCTGGTAGGCACAGTTTTTTTCTGTCATAAGCATATTATGCAATATTTTTACTGATCTGCTGAAGTTGTTTGCAGAAGATGTGTGTTACAAATAATTAACAATATTAATTAATTAAGTAACAAAAATTATTGGCAGATATATTCTCCATGACCGGGAACCTTTTTTTTTTGACAAAAAGTGCCTTGCATATAGCAGCTTTCAACAGTACATTTGAAAACACTGCATTACACATACGACTTGATACAAAATGCTCTTTCCTACTCCAATATGTGTGCTGATTTTAAGAAGTTTCCTTCCTGGTCTTAGAAAATTAGTCTGTCATTTAGCTGTTTCTTTCCACCAGGTTTTGTGGGAACAGCTACATTTAACCTGAATTGGATTTAGTATTTTAATTACAAGGAGTACATATTTTAACTTTCGCCACAGCGATGTGACAGGAAAGTTTCCTGAATACCCTGAAGAAGACGAAGGAGGCTCAGCATTGATCTTTAAAGAGAAAGATCCAGCAGAGTTGGCAAAAGAACTGCAGGATAAGGTACAAATAACCACCTAAGCATAATAGTGCTAGTCAGGTACAAGTATAATGACTAACACTATAGTCTGTCTGCCCCTCTCCTGTCTCCCTTCTTCTCTCTCTCTCTCCCTCTTGCTCTCCATCTCTCTCTGATTGTCTTTCTGTCTGCCTCTGTCTCTCTCCCTCTCTCTGTCTCTCTCTTTTCTGTCTGTTTGTCTGTCTTTATGTCTGACTAGCAGGGAAGATATCTTTATTTATAAAAACAATTGACAGAGATGACTGATTAGGGCAATAAATAAATGAGAAATGGTTGGACAGTCGATGGCTTCCTACTGCAGCTTGATGCTTTCGATGGCAATCTTGTTAAACCTTGTTAAATTAATTGAAAATCTCTCTCCAAATCAACTGTTGCTATGACTACAGGAGGATGCAAAGGAAGGTGGGAAAAAGGACAAGAAGGAGAAGAAAAAGGAGAAGAAAGATAAGAAAGGGAAGAAAGGGAAAAAAGGCAAAGGTGATGAGGTATGTAAAAAAGAATATATAATTTGAAATATTTCCCTGCTAAGGTACTAAACTAAGATAAGGTAAATACTTTGGTGGTAGAAGTACAGCTGTACCACTTTTTTTTTAATTTGTACAATCTATCACTTTCAAGCCCAAATCAATTGTTAAGCCACAATTTCATTGTTAAAAAAATTATTTACACATTTTAAATCCAAATATACAGCTAAACCACCAGATGCCACCACCGTGAGACATATACCGTAAAACAAGAATTACTCCACCAGGAGGGAACCCCCTTCCTCCATCCCCCTTGTGACTGCGGTGCGAGGCCCGTGGCTCCAGATCTTCATATACCACCCTCATTTCATGAAAAGTGGTAGAGTCACATGGTTCCTGTGTAATTCCAGTCTGACGACGATTCCATTTTCTCGGAAATAAGTTCATCGGTGAGTGCTGCATGCATCTCGGTGGTCACAAGTGGGCTTCAAGGGTCTACAATAAGAGGCCAGCCTAATAGGTGGACCAGGAAAAGGTGGACCAGGCAGACTGAGATAACCATGTTGTTCTCAATTCAGAATTGTGCTTATTGTATGGAATGGTTTATTTTTTGTTGATTTTATGTATTTTTGTAATGACTTGTAGTTACATAGCTCCCCCGAGTGCTGTATGTATACCTTGGTTCAATGCCGGGCACCACCGGTGAACCGGAATATTCAAGTATTACAGAACTTGGAGGAGTCATGTGGCTGCAATCATCGCCAGATACAAATAATTAACAGAACAGAAGATTTCCAAACAATAAGCACAATTTGGAGTAATAAATAACTGAATTGAGAACAATGTGGCTATCTTGGTTTGCCTGGCTCACCTTTCTTTGGTCCGCCTTTCAGGCTGTCCCTACAAAAAGACCACTTTTGTCCATTTTATCCTCTGTAACATGCACTGAGGCATCAGTTGTGGAATGGTTGTCGGTCGTATCACAATAGTTGTCGTTGCAGTCACCATTGACTGTGTTGGTCAAGTCATCGTTATTATCATAATGAGCGCACTGGTAGTTGTTGATGTTATATGTCACTGGAATGGTTTTATACTTGTGCATGATTCTAGGGTATCTTGTGGTCTAATAGAGCATGTCGATTGAGAGGAGTTCGACAGGGTTCAGGAAGAGACACTCTAGTTAGGTCAAGAGTTTGGAGGAGACTTGAGACTCTAGGCTGATAGGGAAAATTAGTTTCCCATCTTCCCATCTCTGTAGATCCCTTATCCCTGTGTTGTGGTTGGCGTGTTTTAAATCGGAGTAGGTTTTTTTAATATCTGGTGATGATGATTATTTGGCTTATTTATTTAATATAATGTTTAAATGGAGATCATACTCAACATACCTCAGGTTAGTTGGCCATTTAATATATGTTACAATGTATGTTACTTTTGTATATTCCTAATGTAATCAGAACATCATTATATAAACTACAAATAACATATAATAATTGTGTCAGCTGTGTTGGAGATATGATATGCAATATTTTATTAGTTTGGCCTGGTAATGAATGTATTGATTGAGTGTTGCATTAAGACTTAGTATAGAATTAGTAGAACATATGCATGGTTGACTAGTACGTGTCCCCGGTAGCCTATGCCTTGTGTACAAGTAGAACCCAATGCATGCTTTTCTTATTTATCTAATAATTTATAATTTTAATGTTTTTATGTGTGACATTATGGCAACAAACAAGATTTTCCCAGATGATTTTTTTACTGCATTTAGGGCTTTGATCCGCACAAATAATGGGGACAAATCTTGGTAGTATTGTTTCCAAGAATGCAGTAAAAATTGTAACATATCATGTTAACCTAATTAGATCATGTAAATAATTGTTGTGTTTTTGTAATTATTGTAATATGAATTTTTTTATGGAAAAGCAGTATGGACAAGGATTTTTGTATGACATATACCTTTTGTGATATTTTTTTCTTTTTCAGTACACAATGTAATAAAAAACTGCTATTGCGCTAAAATCCTCGGGAGACCCAATTTCGGTAGTGCACCAAAGCAAAAGGAGTTAAGCAGTTTCTAATCGATTAGCAATTCCAGTTGTAAACAGTTGGATGTGTACGCTGGGGAGCTATGGAGGATAAGCGAGTTAATAAGGTTAGTTTTTAGTTTACGGCGAAATGTTATTATATTTTTATATTTATATTTTTGTGTTTTAGTTTCTGGTTTGTTTCTTTGAGTTATTCCATGTGACCCTGTAGACAAACCCTGTAGACAAACCCTGTAGACAAACCCTGTAGACAAACCCTGTAGACAAACCCTGTAGACAAACCCTCTGCCCTCTTTGATAGGAGGAAGAGGAAGGCTGGAAGATGACGCCCTCTGCCTTTGTACCCCCCATTAAAGAGGGTACTGACACTTACAATAGTGAGTAGCCTGTGTGTCTAGTTACCTTTGACACTTTTATCTATGACATCTTTGAAAAAGGTTGCTTCAGGAAAAGATTTCAGCCACATTTCATTCTGATGCCTTAAAGGTCCCCCCTCAATTTGAGTTTATCACTTGTCTCATTTCAGACTAATTTTGTGAAAAATCAAACCTACCTATTATCCACCATGACATGAAAATTATTTTTGACTGCATCTGGTAAAAAAATCAGCGGATAATGACAAAACTGGCCCCGCCTCGTTTTTGCAATTTACCTGATCTAATGATTAAAGTTGATTCTTTCAATGATTTTAACAAAAGTATGCACCTTTTAATTAATTTTAAGCCAGTTGCGCATACTACTAAACATATTCACCTACTTCATATTCTAACTTCAATGAACGTGATTTGCAATGGGCTAAATCAATTGAGGACATGAGTTTGAATTTCCCATTAAATCTTTGGAGAATTTTAGGAAAACATTCAAAGATGAGTTATAATTGCACAGATTTGGAGCAGTTTACAAAGTACTGCAGTTTGAAATACCTTGTGTGCTTAATAACAACTGGAACAGTAGGAAGATACAAATAATGTGGCCTTGTGAATATTTCCTGTTGCGACTTTGTTCAACTTTTTTTCATATTCTGGTCACATTCACTGTCTCCCGTGGCAACAATTCCCTGTGATTGAAGTCATTTTATTTTTTAAACTTCTGCTTAACTCATCTGCTGACAAAGAGCTCAGCCCAGTGGACGAGACGTACGTCTATGTTTGTTCCTATCATGGTCGAAGGCACACAGATATACCACAGTAAGTATTGTCTCTTTCCCAGTGTTTTCATCACAGTGTGTATTTCATCAGTAATGTTTATCTTTCATGCAGTAGCAGCAATACCACAATGCAGTAGCAGCAATACCACAATGCAGTAGCAGCAATACCACAATGCAGTAGCAGCAATACCACAATACAGTAGCAGCAATACCACAATGCAGTAGCAGCAATACCACAATGCAGTAGCAGCAATACCACAATACAGTAGCAGCAATACCACAATGCAGTAGCAGCAATACCACAATGCAGCAGGGTATTTAGGTGGCCCGCTTTTGGCTTAATTTGTTTCATATGTAACCTGTTGTGGCACTATGTGGTAGCATGGTAATCTAATGGGTGATAAGCTTGGCCCCCCTTTGGCCTACCCCTGTGGGAGAACCTAAATATGTTACAGTTGCCATGATCTGTGATAGCCATTTTATTTAGTGTTCATTTTGCTGGAATCATAAGTAAATATCCATTTGTTGCTGTTAACTTCAGCAAATTTAACTTCAGTTGTATGTCAGTTACTCGAAACATTAATTATAGACCACATGATGGAATTCCTTGTAAAACATAAATTAATAAATAAATGTCAACACTGGTTCCTAAAAGCAAAGTCATGTCTAACCAATCTCTTATGTTTTTTGGAAGAAATTACAAAGTGGGTAGATGACGGGTCACCAGTGGATGTTGTCTACTTAGATTTTCAGAAAGCTTTCGATAAAGTGCCACATCAAAGATTGTTACTTATACTAAAAGCCCATGGCACAGGTAATGATGTAATCAACTGGATAGAAGAGTGGCTTACACACAGAAGACAGAGAGTAATAGTAGATGGTGAGATTTCAATCTGGAAATCTGTTTTGAGTGAGGTACCACAGGGATCAGTAATCCTATACTGTTTTTAATATATATAAACGATCTAGAAGATGACGTATCTAGCAAAGTACTGAAACTTGCAGATGACACAAAAGTATTCAGAAAGGTTACTAATGTTACAGAAAAACAAAGTTTACAGGATGATTTAAATAAATTAGTTAAATGGTCAGAAAAATGGCAAATGTTATTAAATTTTGGGAAGTGTAAATGCATGCACATAGGACATGGAAACATGGACGAAGATTATAAAATGGGGGATAATGTACTAGGTAGAACCACACAAGAAAAGGATTTAGGAGTAACATTTCGTGCTGACATGAAAGTTTCAGAGCAATGTCAGATTGCTGCTTCGAAAGGAAATCAAGTTCTAGGGCTAATTAGGAGAACTATCATGTATAAGGAGAAAGGGCTAATTGTACCACTGTACAAAGCAATAGTTAGACCACATTTGGAATATTGTATTCAAACATGGAGACCGTATCATAAAAAGGACATAGACAAGCTAGAAAGAATACAACGAAGAGCAACTAAAATGATTCCACAATTGAGAGACCTTAGTTATGAAAACTGCTTATTACAATGTGGTTTGACAACACTAGACAACCAGGAGACTGAGAGGAGACCAAATAGAAGTGTTTAAAATAGTGAACGGTTATGAGAATGCTGATAGGAATATGTTCTTCAAACTTAAAGAAGGCAGTAGAACCAGAGGACATAAAGCAGCATTAGTCAAGGAGCAGTGTAGGTTGGACATGAGAAAGTACTCTTTCTCACATAGGGTGATAAATGAATGGAACAAACTGCCAAATTATTGTATTAATGCTAGTAGTGTGAATATGTTTAAACATAGAATTGACAGATATTTGATAAGGGCGGGCTACACATACATGAGAAAATTGTTGGACTCTCGATAAGCCAATGGCTTCCTTGTCCACTTGCCATCTGGAACTTGTTGTTTGGGATGGAAATCTTGTTAAATCTTCTTGTTAAATCTTGTTAAATACTAGTATGTAACTACTACAGATTTTCTTATAATTAAAGCTTTCCATATCAAAGTTCATTTAAATTAACAATGCTATTCTTGAGGTTTTAATCTTTATTGCCTTTTTACCATTTGAAAATAATTGTATAAAACACAAACTTGACAGAGGAACAAAACACATGATGAAAAATTTTATAATTTATTGCTGAAGACAAGCAGTGTGCCACAGTTGTCAAATCATGTATTTTTAAAACTGTGAAAGATGTGAAAGACAAAGGTTGCAACACAGTTTGTACGGATATTATTTTTAACCAATTGAGATATTAGAATCATAGGTGTGAACATTACCGCTTTTGGTCTGGAAATACCACTTTTTTCCCTTGGTCCTTCTTTCCTGCTTTTTGGATGAAATGTCCCCTTTTTTCTAACTTTCAAAAAAAAAATTTCAAAGGCATATTATTTCTTTGGTGTCAAGTAATTTCACGTTTTCTCGTGTGTGTGTTCACTGCGACCGAGAACAGCACATAAAAATGGCGACCTGAAAGAAGAAAAGATGCTAAAAACAATGAAAGTTGAGTACACCAGGATGTTTCCTGCTTTTATATGAGCTTATGTAAATTCAGCTTCGCAATGTCTGATAAAACAGTCATTCGATTAACCAGTGAAAATTGCTGTGCAATCTTTGAATGACTTACATTGTTCAGCTGTGTGGGCTCCAAGAGACGAAGGGGACAACTTCAACCAGAAACATGACAGTGAACTCATCAAGGAAGAGAAACGTCTCGAAGTTGAGACTGAAATTCGCATCCAGGTGGACGAACTGATGCGGACCGAGCTGAAGAATCTAAAGCTGGTAGGTGGAACCACGGAAGTGTATCTGTGGCGAAGCCGCATTTAAAAATCATTGAAATTGTGTTTACTAGTGAAGGGTTTACGCAAATTTGTAATTTTATAAGTTTATCTGTAAATGGTGACATTTCTTCACCAAAGATTTATGAGAAACATGCCATTCTTTTCATAGTGTTTTTTATAAGTCTTTCCATATTTCAATAAATTCCTGTAGTTTCATGAGATATATTTCTGTGAGGTCATCACAACATTTTTTCTACATAATTTTGCCTACAATGGGATAGTGTTTCTTAAATAATTATACATCTGCCTTTATTTGTAGGCAGTGGACCGGGAAAAGGCAAAGAAAGGGAAGAAGGGTAAGAAAGGAAAGAAAGGAAAGAAGGGGAAAAAGGGTGGCAAAAAGGGCAAGAAGGAAAAGGATCTTACCCCAGACAGGTAGGTGTGTCATATTAAATTACCTATATTTTGCACAGGCCAGAACAGCTTTCCAGAACACGAAAAACGTTTTAGCCAGCAAAAGTCTGTCACTTGAAGTAAAAAAACATGTTCTGCAATGGTATCTAGAGCCCATGTTATCTAGAGCCCATGCTGCTGTATGGTATCTAGAGCCCATGTTATCTAGAGCCCATGCTGCTGTATGGTATCTAGAGCCCATGCTGCTGTATGGTATCTAGAGCCCATGTTATCTAGAGCCCATGCTGCTGTATGGTATCTAGAGCCCATGTTATCTAGAACCCATGCTGCTGTATGGTATCTAGAGCCCATGCTGCTGTATGGTATCTAGAGCCCATGCTGCTGTATGGTATCTAGAGCCCATGTTATCTAGAGCCCATGCTGTTGTATGGTATCTAGAGCCCATGCTGCTGTATGGTATCTAGAGCCCATGTTATCTAGAGCCCATGCTGCTGTATGGTATCTAGAGCCCATGCTGCTGTATGGTGTCTAGAGCCCATGCTGCTGTATGGTATCTAGAGCCCATGCTGCTGTATGGTGTCTAGAGCCATGCTGCTGTATGGTATCTAGAGCCCATGCTGCTGCATGGTATCTAGAGCCCATGCTGCTGTGTGGTATCTAGAGCCCATGCTGCTGTATGGTATCTAGAGCCCATGCTGCTGTGTGGTGTCTACAGCCATGCTGCTGTATGGTAGCTAGAGCCCATGCTGCTGTGTGGTATCTAGAGCCCATGCTGCTGTGTGGTATCTAGAGCCCATGCTGCTGTGTGGTATCTAGAACCCATGCTGCTGTGTGGTATCTAGAGCCCATGCTGCTGTGTGGTATCTAGAACCCATGCTGCTGTGTGGTATCTAGAGCCCATGCTGCTGTGTGGTATCTAGAGCCCATGCTGCTGTGTGGTATCTAGAGCCCATGCTGCTGTGTGGTATCTAGAGCCCATGCTGCTGTGTGGTATCTAGAGCCCATGCTGCTGTGTGGTATCTAGAGCCCATGCTGCTGTGTGGTATCTAGAGCCCATGCTGCTGTGTGGTATCTAGAGCCCATGCTGCTGTGTGGTATCTAGAGCCCATGCTGCTGTATGGTGTCTAGAGCCCATGCTGCTGTATGGTGTCTAGAGCCATGCTGCTGTATGGTAGCTAGAGCCCATGCTGCTGTATGGTATCTAGTGCCCATGCTGCTGTGTGGTATCTAGAGCCCATGCTGCTGTGTGGTATCTAGAGCCCATGCTGCTATGTGGTATATAGAGCCCATGCTGCTATGTGGTACCTAGAGCCCATGCTGCTGTGTGGTATCTAGAGCCCATGCTGCTGTGTGGTATCTATAGCCCATGCTGCTGTGTGGTATCTAGAGCCCATGCTGCTGTGTGGTATCTAGAGCCCATGCTGCTGTATGGTATCTAGAGCCCATGCTGCTGTGTGGTATCTAGAGCCCATGCTGCTGTATGGTATCTAGAGCCCATGCTGCTGTATCATATCTAGAGCCCATGCTGCTGCATGGTATCTAGAGCCCATGCTGCTGTATTGTATCTAGAGCCCATGCTGCTGTATCGTATCTAGAGCCCATGCTGCTGCATGGTATCTAGAGCCCATGCTGCTGTATCGTATCTAGAGCCCATGCTGCTGCATGGTATCTAGAGCCCATGCTGCTGTATCGTATCTAGAGCCCATGCTGCTGCATGGTATCTAGAGCCCATGCTGCTGCATGGTATCTAGAGCCCATGCTGCTGCATGGTATCTAGAGCCCATGCTGCTGCATGGTATCTAGAGCCCATGCTGCTGCATGGTATCTAGAGCCCATGCTGCTGTATCGTATCCAGAGCCCATGCTGCTGCATGGTATCTAGAGCCCATGCTGCTGTATCGTATCTAGAGCCCATGCTGCTGTGTGGTATCTAGAGCCCATGCTGCTGTATGGTATCTAGAGCCCATGCTGCTGTGTGGTGTCTAGAGCCATGCTGCTGTATGGTAGCTAGAGCCCATGCTGCTGTGTGGTATCTAGAGCCCATGCTGCTGTGTGGTATCTAGAGCCCATGCTGCTGTGTGGTATCTAGAACCCATGCTGCTGTGTGGTATCTAGAGCCCATGCTGCTGTGTGGTATCTAGAGCCCATGCTGCTGTGTGGTATCTAGAGCCCATGCTGCTGTCTGGTATCTAGAGCCCATGCTGCTGTGTGGTATCTAGAGCCCATGCTGCTGTCTGGTATCTAGAGCCCATGCTGCTGTGTGGTATCTAGAGCCCATGCTGCTGTCTGGTATCTAGAGCCCATGCTGCTGTGTGGTATCTAGAGCCCATGCTGCTGTGTGGTATATAGAGCCCATGCTGCTGTGTGGTACCTAGAGCCCATGCTGCTGTGTGGTATCTAGAGCCCATGCTGCTGTGTGGTATCTAGAGCCCATGCTGCTGTGTGGTATCTAGAGCCCATGCTGCTGTGTGGTATCTAGAGCCCATGCTGCTGCATGGTATCTAGAGCCCATGCTGTTGTATCGTATCTAGAGCCCATGCTGCTGCATGGTATCTAGAGCCCATGCTGCTGTATCGTATCCAGAGCCCATGCTGCTGCATGGTATCTAGAGCCCATGCTGCTGTATCGTATCCAGAGCCCATGCTGCTGCATGGTATCTAGAGCCCATGCTGCTGTATCGTATCTAGAGCCCATGCTGCTGTATGGTATCTAGAGCCCATGCTGCTGTATCGTATCTAGAGCCCATGCTGCTGTATGGTATCTAGAGCCCATGCTGCTGTATGGTATCTAGAGCCCATGCTGCTGTATGGTATCTAGAGCCCATGCTGCTGTGTGGTATCTAGAGCCCATGCTGCTGTATCGTATCTATAGCCCATGCTGCTGTATGGTATCTAGAGCCCATGCTGCTGTGTGGTATCTAGAGCCCATGCTGCTGTATGGTATCTAGAAGCAACAGTTATATGTTTTTGAGATGAAAGCTTAGAGTATCGTGGACAGAAAAAAATGCAATGACAAAATTCAAAGAACAGCCACCGATAAAAGGATGATCATGTGCAAAATGAGAAAGGACAGGCAGAATGCCTAGGCTATGTGATGAGAAAGGACAGGCAGAATACTTAGGCTATGTGATGAGAAAGGACAGGCAGAATACTTAGGCTATGTGATGAGAAAGGACAGGCAGAATACTTAGGCTATGTGATGAGAAAGGACAGGCAGAATACTTAGGCTATGTGATGAGAAAGGACAGGCAGAATACTTAGGCTATGTGATGAGAAAGGACAGGCAGAATACCTAGGCTATGTGATGAGAAAGGACAGGCAGAATGCCTAGGCTATGTGATGAGAAAGGACAAGCAGAATGCCTAGGCTATGTGATGAGAAAGGACAGGCAGAATGCCTAGGCTATGTGATGAGAAAGGACAAGCAGAATGCCTAGGCTATGTGATGAGAAAGGACAGGCAGAATGCCTAGGCTATGTGATGAGAGAGGACAAGCAGAATGCCTAGGCTATGTGATGAGAAAGGACAGGCAGAATGCTTAGGCTATGTGATGAGAAAGGACAAGCAGAATACCTAGGCTATGTGATGAGAAAGGACAAGCAGAATACCTAGGCTATGTGATGAGAAAGGACAAGCAGAATGCCTAGGCTATGTGATGAGAAAGGACAGGCAGAATACTTAGGCTATGTGATGAGAAAGGACAGGCAGAATGCCTAGGCTATGTGATGAGAAAGGACAGGCAAAATGCCTAGGCTATGTGATGAGAAAGGACAGGCAGAATGCCTAGGCTATGTGATGAGAAAGGACAAGCAGAATGCCTGAGCTATGTGATGAGAAAGGACAGGCAGAATGCCTAGGCTATGTGATGAGAAAGGACAAGCAGAATGCCTGAGCTATGTGATGAGAAAGGACAGGCAGAATGCCTAGGCTATGTGATGAGAAAGGACAAGCAGAATGCCTAGGCTATGTGATGAGAAAGGACAAGCAGAATGCCTAGGCTATGTGATGAGAAAGGACAGGCAGAATGCCTAGGCTATGTGATGAGAAAGGACAGGCAGAATGCCTAGGCTATGTGATGAGAAAGGACAAGCAGAATGCCTAGGCTATGTGATGAGAAAGGACAGGCAGAATACCTAGGATATGTGATGAGAAAGGACAGGCAGAATACTTAGGCTATGTGATGAGAAAGGACAGGCAGAATGCCTAGGCTATGTGATGAGAAAGGACAAGCAGAATACTTAGGCTATGTGATGAGAAAGGACAAGCAGAATGCCTAGGCTATGTGATGAGAAAGGACAGGCAGAATACTTAGGCTATGTGATGAGAAAGGACAGGCAGAATGCCTAGGCTATGTGATGAGAAAGGACAGGCAGAATACTTAGGCTATGTGATGAGAAAGGACAGGCAGAATGCCTAGGCTATGTGATGAGAAAGGACAGGTAGAATACTTAGGCTATGTGATGAGAAAGGACAGGCAGAATACTTAGGCTATGTGATGAGAAAGGACAAGCAGAATGCCTAGGCTATGTGATGAGAAAGGACAAGCAGAATGCCTAGGCTATGTGGTGAGAAAGGACAGGCAGAATGCCTAGGCTATGTGATGAGAAAGGACAAGCAGAATGCCTAGGCTATATGATGAGAAAGGACAGGCAGAATGCCTAGGCTATGTGATGAGAAAGGACAAGCAGACTGCCTAGGCTATGTGATGAGAAAGGACAGGCAGAATGCTTAGGCTATGTGATGAGAAAGGACAAGCAGAATACCTAGGCTATGTGATGAGAAAGGACAAGCAGAATACCTAGGCTATGTGATGAGAAAGGACAAGCAGAATGCCTAGGCTATGTGATGAGAAAGGACAGGCAGAATACTTAGGCTATGTGATGAGAAAGGACAGGCAGAATGCCTAGGCTATGTGATGAGAAAGGACAGGCAGAATGTCTAGGCTATGTGATGAGAAAGAACAGGCAGAATGCCTAGGCTATGTGATGAGAAAGGACAAGCAGAATGCCTAGGCTATGTGATGAGAAAGGACAGGCAGAATGCCTAGGCTATGTGATGAGAAAGGACAGGCAGAATGCCTAGGCTGTGTGATGAGAAAGGACAGGCAGAATGCCTAGGCTATGTGATGAGAAAGGACAGGCAGAATACCTAGGCTATGTGATGAGAAAGGACAGGCAGAATGCCTAGGCTATGTGATGAGAAAGGACAGGCAGAATACTTAGGCTATGTGATGAGAAAGGACAAGCAGAATGCCTAGGCTATGTGATGAGAAAGGACAGGCAGAATACTTAGGCTATGTGATGAGAAAGGACAGGCAGAATGCCTAGGCTATGTGATGAGAAAGGAGAAGCAGAATGCCTAGGCTATGTGATGAGAAAGGACAGGCAGAATGCCTAGGCTATGTGATGAGAAAGGACAAGCAGAATGCCTAGGCTGTGTGATGAGAAAGGACAAGCAAAATGCCTAGGCTATGTGATGAGAAAGGACAGGCAGAATGCCTAGGCTATGTGATGAGAAAGAGCAGGCAGAATGCCTAGGCTATGTGATGAGAAAGGACAAGCAGAATGCCTAGGCTATGTGATGAGAAAGGACAAGCAGAATGCCTAGGCTATGGGATGAGAAAGGACAGGCAGAATGCCTAGGCTGTGTGATGAGAAAGGACAGGCAGAATGCCTAGGCTATGTGATGAGAAAGGACAAGCAAAATGCCTAGGCTATGTGATGAGAAAGGACAGGCAGAATGCCTAGGCTATGTGATGAGAAAGGACAAGCAGAATGCCTAGGCTATGTGATGAGAAAGGACAAGCAGAATGCCTAGGCTATGTGATGAGAAAGGACAGGCAGAATGCCTAGGCTATGTAATGAGAAAGGACAGGCAGAATGCCTAGGCTATGTGATGAGAAAGGACAAGCAAAATGCCTAGGCTATGTGATGAGAAAGGACAAACAGAATGCCTAGGCTATGTGATGAGAAAGGACAGGCAGAATGCCTAGGCTATGTGATGAGAAAGGACAGGCAGAATGCCTAGGCTATGTGATGAGAAAGGACAAGCAGAATGTCTAGGCTATGTGATGAGAAAGAGAAAACTATAATATCTAGTGACAACAGGAAAGATTGATGGGAAAAGAAGCAAATGAATTAAAATCTTTGAAAGGTTAGCTGCCTGGCTGGGAAGGAGCACAATAGAACTATTAAAAGACACCAGTGATTGTGGGAAATGGAGGGACACACCTGCATTTTGCAGCAGACGCGACACCTGGTGGTAATTGATTGAAACTGCTCTAAAAACTAACAAGTATTAAACAAATTATTAATTAAACAAGACTGCATTTCAAAGATAATAAAATAACCATATAATTGAGTGTGATCAGTCAACAGGTCTGTTGTATTTGCAGGACCATCGAGTCCCTGTATGTGATCAGTCAACAGGTCTGTTGTACTTGCAGGACCATTGAGTCCCTGTATGTGATCAGTCAACAGGTCTGTTGTACTTGCAGGACCATCGAGTCCCTGTATGAGGAGCTTGTGACAGAGGGCATCATTGTCCGTCACCCCAAGGTGAGCCTGACGGAATATGAGGGTGAATACAGCTACCTGGGTACAACCCTGCGTCAGGCCAACATAGAGCCCCAGCCCTCTCTCAGCGACGTCCGACGTCTCGTCACACAATTTGCTATTCTGCCACTAGGTGAATATAGCGCGTTTACAATGTTTTTTTTATATAGTGTGGCTGGAATGAACGTGAAGCTCTGTGGCCAGTAAATGATGGACAAGCCAGTATAAAATGAGGACATAAATATGAGCTATTGGTGGCCAAATGTCTACAAGTTTATGTCTTTATGCGATATTAATTTTAGTTAGGTTTTATTTCTATTTACTCTTGGGGAAGATGCCAATGCATGTGTTTTGTACATATTGGTGTCAGAAGTGGGATTTTTCCCCATGCCCTTATATGTACTCCCAAACTTTGTGTTTTGAGGGATCCCATGCTGTGCACGGTCATGCAGCTGACATGCATTGGAGATGTTTCTTGGCCATATTTACTATGCAGCCATTCGTGACTTTCTAAACTCCTTGACCAAAAGCATCTATGAGGCAAATACAGCTCTGGTGCTAGTGAAAACAACCATTTTCCCACAGCTTCACCTGCAGTCCATGAGAAGGCGCCACTGGTGAAGTCGATGTTGTTGGCGGGACCTCGTGGTACGGGCAAGAACATGCTGATTCACGCCATCTGTACTGAGACAGGGGCCAACTTGTTTGATTTGACCGCCACCAACCTTGTGGGAAAGTACCCTGGCAAAGACGGGCTCAAGCTGCTTATCCATATGATTTTCAAGGTCAGTTGACAATGGCAACATATTGAGATAAAATCAACTGCCGAACCCATTATTATCAATATTATAAATTAATATAATTTTCATTTTAAACTGCATCCTTTTAATTTGGTTCATTATGAAACCTTGATGATAGCTTTGCGTGAGAATGCAAAGTTACATTAAGGAAAGAACATTGTATATTGGATATCAGGAAGTACTCATTCTCACAGAGGATAAGAAATGAATGGAACAAATTATCTAATGATTATGTAAATGCTAGCAGCATGAATATGGTTAAAAACAAAATTTACAAATATCTCAGAAGGGCAGGTAACATGTAGACGAATAATTGTTGGACTCTCAAGTCTCAAGTGATTTACTCC
Source organism: Lamellibrachia satsuma (assembly GCA_033239005.1). Lineage (NCBI taxonomy): Eukaryota > Metazoa > Annelida > Polychaeta > Sabellida > Siboglinidae > Lamellibrachia > Lamellibrachia satsuma. The sequence goes on along the minus strand of BSQZ01000008.1, from coordinate 3,036,319 downwards.
AAACAGCCCAATCTTGGGCTAACGCAGGAGTTTGTGGTGGTCTGTGCACATGTGCTGTGAGTGGTACATACAACAACTAAAAGACTAGTATCTTTAATGTTAGTTTAATCTCCATAAGCCAGTGGCTATTATTAATATAAAAATGTTCAAGTGCAGTGTAAAAATGATGTTTTTGTTCTCCACAGGTGGGGCGAGCCCTGCAGCCATCAGTCTTTTTCATCGATGAGTGCGAGAAAATGTTCAAGAAGAAGCTTCCTAAAACAGACTTGGTACGTTGATTTGTGTGTTTCAATAGTTTCACTGGAGTTGTTAATAACTGTATCACATCTTCCTCACATTAATTTTCACTAAATGTTTCATTAATTATTTTCACTAATTATTATTATTAAATGTGACTCATGTGATCCTTGGGAAACCTTGAAGAGTTTGCAGCAGAAACCCGAGAACTTTGAGTGTGTAATTATTGTATTACATACAATATATACAATACGATTGGTTTGTTGTGATATTAATTATTTTAAAGCTGATAATATGAAGATACTGAATAAGTCAGTTAAAACAGATTACTGGATGGTTAAAATGATCATAAGAATATGATACATACTAGAAAATAAAAATTACAGATTAAAGAAAAATTCACAATTACTGGTAGAATTTGAGTTGGACAGGGTGACTAAGAACCACCAAGGAAGACATGTTCTTTGGCAGTAATAATGAAGGACAGTAGTTCTGTCAACATTGCTTTCATTCTGTTCTTTGTTCATGTCCCATTGCTAGGAGGGAAAGGTAATGTACCACACAGAAATGTGTCGACCAGTAAATAGCTGCACCAGTTAGTTATGTGTCTAGCACAATGGCTTTGTTTCTGTCAGAATAAATTATACTCAAGTAGTTTATTCACCAGTTGGTGTAGACAACATTAATCATTTGGCAGCATCAAATACAAAAAACTTTTATCTGTCCATGATTAAAATTATGTTAATAATAATAATAATAATAATATATAAAATGTTTCTATTGTGCTAAACTCCTCGGGACACCCAAACTCAGCCGTACATCAAAACAAAAGTGGTTAAGTAGTTCATAATCGATAAGCAGTTCCAATTGTAAACAGTTGGATTAGTACGTTGGGAGCTATGGAGGATAAGCAAGTTTAAATAGGTGGGTTTTTAGTTTATGGCGAAATGTTGCCATGTTTCATACAGACTTAACACTAACAGGGAGTGAGTTCCACAGAGTCGGTGCAACAACTGAAAAAGCTCTAGTTCCGACAACACTGGGAACAAAAAGTAGATTAGAATTAGATGATCAAAGCTGTCTAGGCTGTCTTGCAGGAGTGAACAGTTAATGTAGAATTAATATCCTGGTTGCTTGGATAAAAGTGCTTGATAGGTAATTGTACATATCTTTAAAACAATGTGATATTGGACAGGGAGCCAATCAATGATTTAAGAAGTGGTACTGAGTGAGAACGATGAGGAGACCGGGTAATTACCCTTGGCAAACAATTTAGCATTTTGAAATTTCAAGATGTCCTTGAGAGCAATATTATGATAAATGGAATTGCAATAATCAAGTCTACTACTAACAAGATCAGTGGCAATAAAAGAAATAAACACACCTGCATATACAACGAAAGTCACGAATATGATAAAAGCAACAAAACGTTTGGGAAATATGCTGACTAAAATTTTAATTATTATCAAAGGTGACTCCTAAATTCCGTGCTGAGATGGCTGGTGTGAAATTCTGGCTTAGCATAGGTGTCGGGGGGAAAAAACAATCAAGTTTACCTTGCTTCTTTTGTGTACCAATAATAAGAAACTCTGTTTTATTTGTATTTAACTTTAATTTGCTGTTAGTCATCCAGTGGAATATATCATGGAGATAATCACTGAGTTGGTTTAAGGAGAAAATTGTACCCGGGTACCCAAGGAAAGGTAAATCTGTGTATCATCTGGTGATAGACCAAGCTGTGAGTTTGAATAACTAAGCTGAATGTAGTAGTGTAAAGAGTAAACAGTGATGGTCTAAGAACATTTTACTAAGTATCCATTAAATGTGTCCTTCCATTCATATAATACATCATTTCAGAACATGCTTTGTGTTATGGTCAAACATTTTCATTGAATAATTTTTTCTAATATACACTGCATATAAATCAATCTAAAGGACCACTGCCTTATCACCGTTATATTGTTTTTTAAGATGGGGTTCTTCTACTTGGGAAGACAATTTCCCTTTATAGATAGATACACATGCCTACTGCCATAGGCTGCACTTCCTTATGGCACTTGTTTTGTTGACCAACATGGAACAACATGTGGCACTATTCCATGGCAAGTTAGAACAACGTATAGCACCATGCCATGGCAATGTAGAACAACATATGGCACTATTCCATGACAACGTAAAACAACACATGGCACTGTTCCATGACAATGTAGAACAACATGTGGCACTATTCCATGGCAATGTAGAACAACATATGGCAGTATTCCATGGCAATGTAGAACAACATATGACAGTATTCCATGGCAATTTAGAACAGCACATGGCATTGTTCCATGGCAATGTAGAACAACATGTGGCACTATTCCATGTCAATGTAGAACAACGTGTGGCACTATTCCATGTTAGTGCAGAAGAACATATGGCACTATTCCATGTCAATGCAGAACATATCACCTTTTTCTACCACACTAATATTTTTTTCACTGTCAAAACATTTCCCCATCAAACAAATATTTGTTATGGTTAAAAATCATAAAAATCATAAGGATTTTGGGGTTAAAATAATAAATTTTCTGGAGTGTCTCATTTTGGCCTTCACATCTTTGATGAATTAAAATTGTTGACCTCACATATTTGATTTCAAATCTTTGATCTCACATCTTTGATCTCAAATCTTTGACCTCACATATTTAACATAAAATCTTTGACCTAAATTCTTTGAACACAAATCTTTGACCTCACATCTTTGATATCACATATTTAACCTCAAATCTTTGATCTCCCATCTTTGACATCACTTCTTTGACCTCACATCTTCCTTACCTACTGCAAGTCTTCTCTATCTTATCGCATCAATCATGTGCAGGTGTTTCTAAATGTTTATCTGCATGTTCCCGTCATAGTCTGACCCAAAGAGGATGAAGAAGGACCTTCCCAAGGCTATGAAGGGAGTGAAAGGGGAGGACAGACTGCTGCTGGTTGGACTCAGCACAGCCCCGTTTGATGCCGAGGCAAAGCCCTTCTGTGCCCTCTACCAGAAGATCGTTCTGATCCCGAGACCAGACTATGCTTCAAGGCATTGTAAGTACAGTGGATTCTGCTATGTCATGGATAAGAGAATCAGTCATTTAGTAGAATCCAATATATTGGCTGGGATGGAAGCATTCTGTATCTTTGCTCGACCTTGTGATCATCAAGTTTCTTGTTTATCATCACAATGTTGAATTCAATCTAAGAAATTTAAAGAATTAGTTTTCTGTGCGTGTTGTAATAAATTTTGCACATGTAGACAATTTTGACATAGGATAAAAAATCAGCATTAATTTTGCAACTAAATTTTTTATTTTCTCATTCAAGAAAGATTCCATCATTACAAGGAACTCTACTTCAGATGATATTAAAACTATTTAAAAAAACATTTCATGCAATTTGTAATCACTTTATAGTACCATCCCTCTCAACTAAAACATTTGAAGATTGTCAATATTTATTCACCACTGTTGTTCTGTTTACCAGTGTTGTGGCGAAGCCTCATTCTGAAAAACAAAGGCCAGATGACGAACTGCCTCGATGTGAGTTCGCTGGCAAAGATCACCGATGGTTATACGCCAGGTCACATGGTGTCGGTTTGTCAGCAAGTATTGACAGAGCGACGGGTCAATCAGCTGAGCAAGAAACCACTTCAGGCGATTGAGTTTGTTGCTCCACTTGCGAGAATTGACCCCGTGTACAAGGAAGAGGAGGAGGCGTTTAAGGTATATAAGGATTGCGTTGTGACAGTGTAACATTGTTTGATATTGGTGCATGCGGTATGTGCATGTGTGCATGCGTTTGTTCGTTTGTGTATGCATGCATGCATGCTCTTTCTGTTTTACTGCTGTCTCTCTCCTGCTCTCTCTCTCTCCCCCTCTCTCTCTCTCCAACTCTCTCTCCTCTCTCTTCCCCTCTCTTCTCTCTCCTCTCCCCTCTCTCTCCCCCTCTCTCTCTGCCCCCCTCTTTCTCACTCTCTCTTCTCTCCCCTCTCTCTCTGCCCCCCTCTTTCTCACTCTCTCTTCTCTCCCCTCTCTCTCTGCCCCCCTCTTTCTCACTCTCTCTTCTCTCCCCTCTCTCTCTGCCCCCCTCTTTCTCACTCTCTCTTCTCTCCCCCTCTCTCCCAATCTCTCTACTGTCTCCTCTCTCTCTCTCCCCCTCTCTCTCTCTCCAACTCTCTCTCCTCTCTCTTCCCCTCTCTTCTCTCTCCTCTCCCCTCTCTCTCCCCCTCTCTCTGCCCCCCTCTTTCTCACTCTCTCTTCTCTCCCCTCTCTCTCTGCCCCCCTCTTTCTCACTCTCTCTTCTCTCCCCTCTCTCTCCCAATCTCTCTACTGTCTCCTCTTTCCTTTCATGTGGGTGAATGTAGGCAAACAATGATACATGGTAGATTGAAAGATGGATAAACAGATTGACGGAGGGAATGATGGATGGATGAAGATGTCATCATAAATGAAATGTGTTCAATGGATTGATCATAAAAACACCAGAAGACAAATGAATGATCTCAGTACAGTGTATATAGAAACTCATCAACTAGTCATTCAGAATTGCTCACTGTCACATCACGTGAAATGTGCATGACATTATGATGGCAATGTTGACAACAAACAGAACAGTTGTGCCTGTTTAAATGGTATTATGTAGATGATTTCAGCACTAGTAGTCGAAGAAGTGTACAAACAAATACTTTCAGGTTAGTTTCATAGCTGATAAGGAACTTAGCAGTAAGTCTAAGTCGATAATGTCATAGTTAAACTACATTAGTTATGTTTAGGTAATAGAATACAAATATGGCTGTGGAGTAAATACAATATTACTTTTCAAAAATATGTTGCTTGAAACATAATTGACAACACTTTAAGTTTCAAAATTGTCTTCAGTACTGATATTGTATAAATACTAGAGTCTTGTTTCTCTTATTTTGACTACCATGTGCAGTCTGTCATTACTGGTCAGCAAGTGTCAAACCAAGGATATGTGTCTCCATATAAAATTTGGACACAACAAAATTCAACATAAACAACTGTAATTGCAAAAGTGTTTGTTGAGCCATTCTCATTACAAATACATGGATCATAAGATCCTTCTGGTTATGTTTATTTATGATAGTAATACAGCATATGATTCTTTATTTAGCCATTAAGAAGTGCTACCGCAGGGAATCATCAAACTTGCCCTTGGAAAATTAAGATTGCTTATCATATGGGGTAACTTGAAAATTAATTGTGCTTTGGTGGTAGATTTTTGCTCAAAATTGGTACATCAAGATATTCTGTTAAAATTGAAGACAAATTTACTTTTGCTAGCAAAGTTGGAGACTTGACACGTCTGCATTCTCTAAAGGCAGACTTTTATATCATGAAAAATATAGTATGATAGTTAGATTAATGCATGTTTAGGTACTGTCAAGAGTTATTCAAAGATTAGTGCAGCACTAGTTAAATATTTAAATGACACAAAATACTTAAGAAATAGTTAATATACTTTCTAATATCACACATATGTAGTCATACTTGCTAATATACTACTAATACTTGCTAAATCTTGTTAAACTGACATTCTGACATATACATGTGAGTATATACACAGACACAAAGGCATGCACACACACTTTCATAAATGTAAATTACTTCAGCACATCAACAAAGGAGTTTTCAACACACACACACACACACATATATATATATATATATATATATATATATATATATATATATATATATATATATATATATATATATATATATATATATATATATATGCACGCAAGCTTAGTCCCACCCAAATACGGGTTGAATTGTGAACCAGTTTGTGAAGCAGGAATTATTTCTGTATGAACCCATGTCTTACTACTGTCCTGTTTGAACTACTGTCCTGTTTGAACTACTGTCCTGTTTGAACTACTGAACTGTAGTTCAAGGTCACTGATCACACACTGTAGATGTCTTCCACTGACCGTGTCACTGATCACCTGTCTGTGTGTTACAGAGCTGGTACTCCAGCAAGACTCCACTCGGCAAGAAGCGGGCCAAGGCTGCCCAGGGAGATGATGAGGAAGGGGGCGGTGGCAAGGGGAAGAAAGGAAAGAAGGGCAAGAAGGGCAAAAAGGGAAAGAAGGGAAAGAAAGGGAAGAAGAAGAAGTAGATGTCTTTGATTCTAGTGTCTCATTCTTCTTGTACAGAGCTGGCAGCAAAGCAAGACACCGATAGGGAAGAAGAGAGACAAGCTGCTGAATCCCCCAGAGGAATCTGATCCCAAGGCAAAGGGAAAAGACAAAGGGAAGAAGACAAAATAAGACTGTTAAATAGTACCTGACTGAGTTGTTGCATTGTCTGTGATAACCTGATAAAATATTATTATGATAAACTAAGCATATACATACACTTGCATGAGATTGTTGTATAACATACACTTGCTATATATTTAAATAACTTTGGCTATATATTTTAATAATAATTTGACATAAACAAGTTATATTGCCAACAGGTGGAGCTGCATGTAATGGTACAACATTGACCAATCACTGGTCTGCAGGATCCAAGAAATAGACGAGTATTATATATATATATCTTCCAAATCTGCTTTTGAGTGTGCATGCTATGGTATTGTTTTTCATACATAAAGTGGTTATTTATTAAGATACTCAGCCTTCATGGTGTCTGTTCATTCAGTTGTAGTTATTTACATATTTGCACCATCCAATAACATAATGTGTTTGGCCAACGGTTTTAAGCATTAAACTAAAAGCTGTAATACGCACATCTACAACAAATCCTGCAAAAGATCAATCCACAGTTTTCAGCTTCAGATAGTTTGGACCTTCCAAATGTGACCAATGCCATGTTAATGGTGTTTCATATGAGTACACTTTCATGCCATTCTACTGTGCTGTGTCTATGTGTGACCATTTTTATCTTAAAATCATGTTAAAGGCTTGTTACTAAAATAGATCTGCTCTAACATCTTGCCAGTCTAAATATGCTTTAACGAATCACACTTTTTGAAAATATAACTTGACCGTTATATGTTTAATGAATACCGACCTTACTCTTCAGCATGGAATGTAAACATGTGATATTCGGGGCAAAACATTTAGTCCAATGGTTTTACAAGTGTTCAAAATGAGGGGGTCTTGGGGGCTCAGGACCCCCCATAAGGCTTGAGGGACCTCCCATAAGAAAGAAAAACTTAAGCTTGGGGGTGCCACATTTTATCGTTGTACCGATGTAATTACTCTTCCGCTGTTGCACGTGTTGCTGCGTGTGAGGCTACTCCGGTTCGTCTGTGCTAGAACTTGATGGTTATCTCAAAACTTGATCGATCTCGCAAGGTTTTCGCAGAACTTGACGGTTTCCGCAGGACGCGACATCTGTTGGTGGTTCAGATGATTCGTTCAGCTTACTCTATTGTCAGTTAATCTCTGTTGAAACATCTTAAATCATTCCACTCCTATCATTGATGAGTGTGTTCTGTTGTTAAAGGCGCCATCTGGTGGGTGTCTGCATTAATACCACCAACGAGCGTCTAGTTGAGGCACATTTTATATTGGTATTTTACTTCTCAGAATTACAGAGCACTGTGTATGCAAGCGCATTACTCCAGTAACATTGGATTAGACCACAATTTATAATTTTGTCATTTAGCAGATGCTCTTACCAGAGTGACTTACAAGTGCATTCTACCTAATTTGGTAAAATAACTACAGGTCGCTATGATAGCTAGCAAGTCTTCTCACGAAAACAAGCACTAATAATACAGTGCCTGAAAAGAAAAGTTTTTTCAAGGGGGGGTGACCAATATTTTTAGGGGACCCCAAGAATCAGTGGTAATTTCGAACACTGGGTTTTACTATACAAGCGATCAGACCATGTGCTTTTAAAATGGCGTGTGCTGGTATTTACTCGGCCCGACGACAACTACTGAACCAACAGAAGCGATAGCGGGAATGATGACGATCGATGACACTGACGACTGCCGAGGTGATGATGACAAATGTAATAATGACTCGAGCCACAGCGGGACGCAGCGGTGGTCTTCTGTTGCTCCGGGATGCAGTGTCGGTCTTCTGTTGCTCCGGGATGCAGCATTGGTCTTCTGTTGCTCCAGGATGCAGCGGTGGTCTTCTGTTGCTCCGGGATGCAGTGTCGGTCTTCTGTTGCTCCGGGATGCAGCATTGGTCTTCTGTTGCTCCGGGATGCAGCGTTGGTCTTCTGTTGCTCCGGGATGCAGTGTCGGTCTTCTGTTGCTCCGGGATGAAGCATTGGTCTTCTGTTGCTCCAGGATGCAGCGGTGGTCTTCTGTTGCTCCGGGATGCAGTGTCGGTCTTCTGTTGCTCCGGGATGCAGCGTTGGTCTTCTGTTGCTCCGGGATGCAGCGGTGGTCTTCTGTTGCTCCGGGATGCAGTGTCGGTCTTCTGTTGCTCCGGGATGCAGTGTCGGTCTTCTGTTGCTCCGGGATGCAGCATTGGTCTTCTGTTGCTCCGGGATGCAGCGGTGGTCTTCTGTTGCTCCGGGATGCAGCGTTGGTCTTCTGTTGCTCCGGGATGCAGCGTTGGT